>VMDR010006300.1:0-46285 GCA_007922815.1 Macrotus californicus
TTATTAGTGGCATAATCTATTTGGCCAAATAATACCTAGCTTCCTATATTTACTCAATTCTTTGTTTTTACATTGATGTTGACATGACCAGGTGACTCTGTCAGATATGGTGCCTTTGCACAAATTAGGAATCACACCTCTGTTGAGAATTGCTTGGCAAACAGAGCAAGGGCTGGAGTATAACCCCACTCTCCTCATCAGGCCGGAAACCTACTGTACAGAGCACCTTTGGGCAGCCTGCTCTAGTGGCTCTATGACGACCTCTTTGCTTATAGGAGAGTTGTTTGTTTCTGTACAATTTGGCATATTTCCAGGAGGTCAAAAGACTTAATGTCCTCCACTGAGTATGAAACACATGAGTACTAATTGTGAAACTACATTGGAGAGAAAAGTTAAGAAGGACTTCACTAGAGTCACATAAATCTCAGCTGCATGGTTACTCCAGTAGGGGAAAACGCTCAAAGGAAATCAAAGGTAGAAAATGAGGAAAACGATGTTTCCCTTCCATAACCTGCATATGAAGGCAGGGGCGAAGGGACCTTTGGGACACGAGCCAGGGCACTGAAAATCTTTGGCTGATGTCTCCCGCTGACAGCATGTTTGGGTTGGCCCAGACACAAAGGAAACATCACATTTGCCAAATGGATGAACATGCCCCCAGCTTAGCTTCTGGCCACATAGAGAAAGGCAGAGTCCGTCAGCTGTCAGTGTGGAAAAGAGTCCTGGACAATGCCAGGAAGCGCCAGGGTAAGAAAGGACCACACACTGAGTCCCTCTGTGAACTAATTAGTCTGTGATCTACACTTTCTCACCAACCATGAAATTTAATTTTGGTGGGGTAAGTGCATTGCTTACCCAGCCACCACGCACTCGATTACTCTGGAGCCCCTTCTCAAAGGGCATGCAGGGAAGGAAATGAAACACTGGCATTTACTGAGTAGCTCCATCGCTCTTCAGCGTGATGACGCTTTCACCTACATGGTCTGATTTAGAAGAATCCTTAAATGACTCCATCTGATCTAAAGAGGAGGATGTTCTGCCAATGAATGAGTAAGTGAGTAAAACCACAAAGTCGATGTTTCTCTCTCTAAAAGAAAGATCAATGAATACAAAAAGAGGGGGAGCGTTGCAATGGGCAGAAGGGTGTCATCGAATCTTTCTGTTACAGATTTTGCTGGAGGGAAGTGACGGATCTCACTCAGGCGTGAGTGCGGTTTTTCTAGTTGCAAATCACAGTGAGTGAGTGTTGCTGTGAAATGAATGACCTCATTCATTAGCGCACGTGTCCCTTTATTTTTCCACCTACTGGTCCTGGTTCTGTTTCGCTTTCCCCTGCTGGTTTTCTTAAATCCTTTGTCCCTTCCTTCTCTATTTTTGGTTAACGTCACGCGTTGGTAACCTGCTGTTTGGCCAAGCCCTCGCAGCTCGTTCGTTGTACGGCACTCTCCCCCAACAGGGCCTCATTGGAGCTGCAGGCTGCTCTCTGGGGTTCTCACTTAATGGGCTACCTTCCAGGGTATTAAGATAGATCTACTCTGCAATTATTTTTGTATATTTTCACCTTTTGTTTTTTAAAGGGGAAATATCTTCACAGAAAAATGAGTCTCTGTCTCGTCCTCTCTCCTGGCTTACTGTTCTTATTAAAACTGAGTGTGGGCAAACAGATACTCATCTGGAAGAGTGAGTGAACAGTGTAAGGGAAGAATATTGTGTTTGCTATTGTGATGGTTTTCGTCTGTACTGAAGAACTAGAATAAGGCGCTGCTCAGCTTACACAGGTGATGGAGGGCCTGGCCTACAGGCTAGAGAAGTGCTTATCTGGGCCTGGGAACTTGGCAGGTACTGCGCAGGCCTGCGTTGGACCTCCAGCAGCTGACTGTGTGAACCCTGAATACAAATACTCCAAGGGCAAAGTTATTACTTTAAACTGTATGATCTGGGAAATTCAATGTTAGGAGATTTTGTAAAATACTCACCTCTCGTTCTTGGTCCAGGACAGCCTGCCTTTATTTTTCTTTTTCCTTTTTTACATTTAGGGCTTTGTGCATCCAGGCTCCAAGGTGAGATCTGTGTTC
Organism: Macrotus californicus; assembly: GCA_007922815.1. Lineage (NCBI taxonomy): Eukaryota > Metazoa > Chordata > Mammalia > Chiroptera > Phyllostomidae > Macrotus > Macrotus californicus. The sequence continues at coordinate 2,076 of VMDR010006300.1, forward strand.
ATGAAGAACAGAAAAACAATTTAAATACAAAACATCAGGATGATTTTGCACAAACTATGGCAGGGAGGACTATATTAATGTCTTTCTATTTTCTGAGATTCTGGGGCTTTGACATCCTGAGGCCTGGCTGGCTCTGTGAGGACAGCTCTTCCCAGAGCAGCCAGGTCCTGGAGAGAGTAAACCACCTGCCCACCAGGGAGCACACCTTCAGGTGTAAATGGACCGACCCAGAGCCCACACACCCCACCACCTCTTCTACTGGGTGTCCACACTCAAGACCCATATTCCTCTGCCCTAATCCATCCAGGGCCAGGTGCCAGACAACGAGAGAGCCCCTAGGCCCCAGAGCCTGCTGAAATTATTCAGACTAACCAATCCCAAATCTGCTTACCTTGCCTTGTCTTGCTTTGTCTGCAGCAACCACAATAAAGGCTCTCACCCTGTGTTCCTCTTACTCCGTCTGCTTCCGGACTGACCCGGGGCTGCCCTGAGCTGCACAACCTGTCCCCTCCTCCAGGACACTGTGGACAACAACCTGCTTTTTCTGTGTGGTTCTCTCCAGGTCTGTTGGGTCGTTCGCTGGAAGAACAACAAAACCTGCCTCTTAAAACAAGAAGCTACATCAGTCTGAAAGTTTGAAGAAGGCTTTTCCAAGGAAATCCAGGGCTTGAGAGGACCTTGAGGTGACTGTGATGTTACAATGAGGATGTGGGAGAGGAGAAAAATGGGGACCCAGGTGGTAGAAATGGCAGATGTGAAATCCAGAGTGTGATATGTTCAGGGAAAGTGAGTACATGGGGCGGTGAGGATGGAAAGGTTGGCTGTGTTGGATAGCCCAGGGCTTGCCGGGCCTGCTAGGGAATGGATTTTATCTTCTCTGTTTGGAGGAGGCAGCAGTTTTCATCACGGTAGCGGCAGGGGTAGACGTGTGTTATGGAAAGATAACTCTGGCAGTGGCACGCCGAATGACTGTGAGCAGAGAAAGGACTGGAGCTGGGGAGGCTAGTTCAAGGCTGTCTCAGAAGTTCAATTGCATAAATGTGAAAACAGGGAGCAGTGCAGGTTGAAGATCAGACAGGCCGCTAGGAACGGATTCGGGAATAGCAATCACATCTCCGCACTCTTCTGTATGTTGGCTGCTGCCCCATTAAGCTCCTTGGCTCCCAAAAAGACTCCCCTCCCCCAAATGTAGGTGGGTAACAGCGCCTGTAAGGCTAGTACTAATCCCTTCGTGCCTTCTGATTTTTCCTTTCTGTGTCTCCAGTTGAATTGGGCAATTCATGACAACCATTAACATGAGTGAAGTGAGTTAGAAAGGTTGATATATTAAAATCCAAGAGAAAAAAAGTGTTTGCATTCATGATGGTCTTAACCTTTACATAAGACTATATTTTCCCCTTCTTTTTTTCCTTTCTATTTCTTTCTCTCTTTTTCTCCTCCCTCGCACTGAAAGTTATTTGTTACATTCTCATATGCAATTTCTTTAGAAAAACTTGTGTTTCTTTTGAGGTAAAACCCATCTTAGCTTCACACATTTGATGAGTTCAATAATGCCTTCTTCAAAGCCAAAACCATTTCACAGCTAAAGGGAAAGAGTACGGAGTGTCTTCATGGCATATATGCAGAACTGTCTGCTTTTATAAATACAGCATCAGGGGCCACCACCAGAAAGAGGCCAATGAATAATGATCGTGGTTTGTCAATAGGAAGAGAGCAAACAACAGCGTAATTTAATTCTCCTCACTAACAACTTGTCTTCCTTAAAGGTTTCCTGGCTGAAGAACAGCTTATTTGTTACAGAGCAGATAAAATTACATACTGCGTTATTCACACCAGTGCTGGAAATTGATTTTATTTCTTCTACTTGCTGAAGTCCAGACTAATGAGATTTGACAGCTACACAACTGTAACTGTTGTCATGTAGCCTTGTAATTGCCAGAGCTGGACTCTTTTATGGAAAAACTGCTGGTGCACTGTTTTTAAATGTTTGACACATTTTTCTTTCTCTCACTTTTCTTTAACCTTCCCCAGTTATGTTCTCTCTCTCTTGTTTTCTGTGTCAATGGTATACCAAATAAGTAACATGAGTTTTTCCTGATAGGATTGTTCTAAAATGAGGCATTAAATGTTAATATTACAAATTTGAGAGTACAAATGTTTTCCTTCTGAAAGAGAGGTAGGAATCAGTCACTTTCTGTTTGTGATTGAATTAAGTTAATATAGCACCGGCTCCTCTATAATAATTGAGGATGTCTGTGGACATCCTGTTTAAGTGCAAAAAATTCACAACTCCTAGACAGACTGACAGTGGTAAAGACATTGGGGATACCCTAAGCAAGCATTTATTTGAAGCATCTCGACCTTTTGTTGTTGCAGAATCATCAACTTTCCAAGCTTGCTTGCCAGTTTCTCTCCTGTCTCCTTCCAAGCTGTTCATAGTGGTTGTACGTTTTCTCTCTGCAGACAAGTTATGTGGACTTTACTTCTGTCATGATGTGTGGCTTGCTGACCTTCAGCAGAGCCAAGGTTTGAGTAAACAAAGAATTCTCCACAATGTCATAAAATCCATGAAGGCCAGAATTGTGTTCTGAAATTCTTTCAGGCACACACACCTTGTCTAGCACACAGTTCACGTAATGTGTAGGGAACAGAGGTGTCGCGGTTGGCGATCCTGGTAGATTAGGGAACGTTGCAGAAAGCCTGTGGCCCTCTGTGACCTGAGTGTTGATTTCAAGTTGTTGGACTCTTAAGCTCTTGAGGCTGCTCCGTGATAATTGTATATTTGACCAAAAGCATTTTAAAGCTTAGTTTCTCTGACTATCTGGATGTTTATTTACATTCAGGAAGTCAATGCACATTTATATTTTGCAAATATGATGCAGACCAAATACAGTCTGTGGACCAAGGGTATGGTGACTTGCACCATGCCTAGTACACAATCAGTCCTGGAGAAATGTTTGTTGAATGGAACAAATTTGAGACATAATAGATATAAAATGGGAAAGGACCAGTCTTTGAGTCAGTAAGTGCTCTCCGCATTGGTCAAAGTTTCCATGCATTTGTATCTGCTGGACAAGATGAACTCTTTGGAGGAAACTCACCTGCCATGATGTCTAAATTCAACTCACTAATGAGAGAATTGCAACTCTCTAGACACTCTACAGAAATAGTCCACCTTAAATGTTCCCAGTGGAAAATCATCTGTAAGCAGCCACATAGCATTTTCTGAAAGCATGTTGTAAGGGAGAAAGAAGCCGTCACAATTACAAATAGAACTAGGAATGTAAATAATGAGGACGTAGTTAACACGGAAGTTATGTCTAGGGTCACAATGCTCTTGAAGAGAGGTTTTAAGGCCATCTAATTCACTCTGGCTGGTGTGGCTCAGTTGGTTGGAGTATTGTCCCATAAACTGAAAGGTTACGGTCTGATTCTTGATGATTTAAATACTTTAATTGTCAGACTCTGTTCAAGATGGAGGCATAGGTAAACACAGCTTGCCTTCTCACACAATCACAGCAAAAATTATAACTAAACTACAAAACAACTATCACCCAGAATCATCAGAAAACTGAGCTACATGGAAGTCCGGCAACCAAGGAATTCAAGAAGTCACATTCATCCGGATGGGTAGGAGGGACAAAGGTGGAGAGATGTATGGAGATGCACAGAAATGTGGAGACGTGGAACAGGCAGTCCCACACCCACGTTTGGTAGATAAAAATTGGGAGTGATACCTCGGGAGCAACGGATCCCAGCCCCACACCAGACAACTCAGCCCTGGATTCTGGTGCCAGGAAGATAAATCGTCATAACTTCTGGCTGTAAAACCCAGTGAGGGTTGAGGCAGCAGAAGAAACTGCAGAATTCTCAGGAGTCTCCCCTTTAAGGGCCCACAACAGACCCAGCTCTACCAAATACATAGAAACAAACACAGGGAGGCTGCCAAAATGAGGAGACAAAGAAATATGATCCAAATGAAATAACAGAACAAAGCTCCAGAAAAAGAACTAAACAAAATGGAGATAAGCAATCTATCAGATGCAGAGTTCAAAACACTGGTTATCAGGATGCTCCAGGAACTCATTGGGTACATCAACAGCATAGAAAATACCTAGGCAGAAATGAAGGTAGCACTAAGTGAAATAAAGAAAACTTTATAGGGAACTAACAGTGGAGTGGATGAAGCTGAGAATTAAATCAATTATTTGGAACATAAGAAAGAAAAAAAATCAATCAGAACAGCAAGACGGAAAACATATCCAAAAAACCAAGGATAGGCTAAGGAGCCTCTGGGACAACTTCAAATGTACCAATATTTGAATCATAGGGATGCTAGAAGGGGAAGAGAAAGAACAAGGAAATGAAACTTTAATTTGAGGAAATAATGAAAGAAAACTTCTATAATTTGGTGAAGGAAATAGACCAAGTCCAAGAAGCACAGAGAGTATCAAACAATATGGATGCAAAGACGTCCACTTTAAGGCACATCATAATTAAATGCCAAAGGTTAAAGATAAAGAGAATATCTTAAAAGCAGCATGAGAAAAGCAGATAGTTACCTACAAAGGAGTTCCCGTAAAAGTGTCAGGTGATTTCTCAAAAGCAATTCTGCAGGCTCAAAGGGACTGACAAGAAGTTTTCAAAGTGATGAAAAGCAAGGACCTACAACCAAGATTGCTCTATCCAGCAAAGCTACCATTTAGGATAGAAGAGCAGACAGAGTGAAGGTAAAGCAAAAGAAGTTCATCATCACCAAGCCATTATTATATGAAATGTTAAAGGGACTTATTTAAGAGAAAGAAGAAGATCAAACTATGAACATTAAAATGGCAATAAATTCACAACTATCAACAATTGAATTTTAAAAAAAAACTAAGCAAATAAGCAGAATAGAAACAGAATCATAGATATGGAGATCATTTGGACAGTTATCTGTCAGGAGAGGGAAGGAGGGTACTCCGGATAAAAGTGCAGGGATTAAAAAGTACAAATTGGTACGTACAGAATAGACAGGGGGAGGTTAAGAACAGTATAGGAAATTAAGTAGCCAAAGAGCTTACATGCATGACCCATGGACATGAGCTAAGTGGGAGTTGCTGGAGGGAATGGGGGTTACAGGGTAGAGTGGGGCAAAGGGGGAAGATTAGGTCAACTGTAATAGCATAAACAATAAAATATATTAAAAATATAAATAAATACTTTAACTGTGAAGTATTTATCTCTAATGTGGTTGTTTAGGGTTCAACGCCATTATCACATTACAATCACCCAAGATAGGCAAGCAATGGCTGACCACACGCATAAGCAAGGCTAACTTTATTCCCAGATACTTTAAATATTTAGTTTACTCACAGCCCAAAGTGGATTGTGTGAATGGCCATGAGTCTCAGGCCTATAGCTTTTAGGATGTCAGGGAGTGAGTCATGATATGTAATTCAATGCCCATAAGCAATGACAAGATGATGTAATAACCTATTGGAAATGTTCTGAGTAGTAACAACCACAATTCTGGAATGTCAGTAACTATAGCCAATGGGGAATGTTATCTGAGGAATAACTCCCCAGTTGCTTGGGCAGAGGAGCTAGACCAGGAGCAGGATCTAAAGGCATAATGTGTTTGCTGATCTCCCCAACTCTTTTAACTATCATTTGAAGAAACTTAAAATTTAATAGAAACTTACAAATTAATAGGAGACAAGAAATTTTCGTGCACAGAGTATTTTTACTTAAATGAGGGTCACTTCTCATAGCCAGTGGATTGAGGAGAAGATGATTGAGAAGATTTTCTGAAAGATCAGATCTAATCTTTGTCCCAAAAGCTGCCTGTAAATTGGCCAGGTGGTGAATGAAAAGTGATCTGAGTAAGCAGAGGAAGCACTAAGGGCAAAGTCATGGGGGCACTAACAAGGTGATCACAGGGGACGACAGTTTGGTGCTAGTAAAGTGGGAAAGCAAGCAAAGCGAGCCAGAACAGGAGCTAGTGAAGTAGCTGTGTATGATGAAGAGCCCATCGCTGTAGGTCTGGCTGGGGACAGCTGGAACTGGGACTGGGGAAGGAACGGAGGAGAGCATTTCTGCCTGTGACGACTGTGGTCTCCTCTTCTTGGTGGTCGCCAGCAGTTCAGCGGGAAAATGATGGAGAGGATCAGAGGATGCCACTCCACCTATACCACTTGGGCATACTTTACTCTGAACTGAAGACAATTGAGAAACAGCAGATTTCGAAAAAGCCCTTTCCTTTCTCTCATTTGCCTAAAAGCCGGACATTGATTTGCAATTGTAAAGGTGTCTCGCTGTCCCTTACCGGAAACAGGAGGACAACTCTTAGTTTCCTAATCCTGGGAGACAACTCTAGACCCTTATCAGCCCAGGAAAGAAGGGAGAGGACTCTGCATAACGCATCTTACTAAAACAACTCTTATCTTCCATTGGTTTTCCTCCAAATACCTACCTTTCCACAGTTTCCTGATCTGAAAGCCTAAACTTCTTTTGATTTGTCTTGACACTTCTCTACAAATTCCCTGTTTTTTGTTGACACTACTTACGCCCCAGGATCTAACCACCCCTTTGAGTTACTCCTGAGTGTCTCCTGTGTGTATGTGCACTGCATGTGTGAATAAACTGTTTTTCTCTCGTTGGTGTCTTTCTGTCAGTTTGATTTCCAGGACCCCAGCCCGAGAGAACCTAGAAAGGTAGAGCTTTCCTCTCTCCTGCAAAGGCGATGCCTTTTGAACAGCCCTTTTGACTTGCTTTCAGTCTCACTTTGCACGTAACGAGCTTCTAAAAGAATGAAGCACATCATTTTAGAATCTGCACTGGAAGTCAGCACTTGGTTTTACCTAACCCGAGACTGACAACTAAAGGAACACTGGAAAGGACCAGTGAGTGCCTCTGCCCAGATGCCGCACCACATGCCTCCAGGAGGAGCCGCTCTCAGGGCTGCAACACCAATGAAGCCTCCTGGAGCTACGTAGCGGCTCCCCCTGTTTGGAACTGAACCGATTTTAATGTGAGCAGAAACAAATTAAGCAGGGTTTCTATCACTTTGACTTCCTTAAAAGCTTCAAAATTCCCCTCTTAAAAATGCCAACCAGTTGATAGAGACACGAAACTATTTCATATAGTTTCTGTCTAGTGATCTCAGCTTCTGAAGTAAAGTGATGGCATTGTCTCAGATAACTGCCAGGACCTTTCGCTTCAGAGCATTGATATTTATGAGAATTGATCCATTTTGTATTGTTCACAGTTATAGGGGTAATAGGTCAGATAAAAGCAAAGTACAACTTCCCCTTCTCCCAAAGGGTTGAATAGTCCTAGGGAATTTCTTTAAAAATGTAAAAGGTGGTATCTTTTTAGAAAAACATTTTGAAATATAGTTGACATACCTCATATAATGTTATATTAGTTTCAGATATGCATGATTTGATATTTTTGCAAAAGGCTCACCATGATAAGTCTAGTTAACATCTATCATCACACACAGATACAAACTTTTTTCTTGTGATGAGAACTTTAGAGATCTCTCTTAGTAACTTTCCAATATTCAATGCAGTATTATTAACTATAGTCACCACGCTGTACATTACATCCTTGGGACTCATTTCTTTCATAAGTGGATGCAAAACATGTTATCTTAAGACCGTTAAGCCTGTTTGGAAATGTAGTCATAGGCTCTGTAGGTGTGAAGGAAGTGTCACGTGAAGGACACCTGGGCTGACTGTCCTGCTGTAGGAGGCCCACTGCTATGAATCCTGTTCTGACTCAGGAGTTCGCTGCCTTGCAATCATATTGTTATAGAGACTAGAGATCTTTATTGTCTTTGAAGACAAAAACTGCATGAAAGGTTTCTGGTTCAAGGTGAGTGCTAGCACTTGTGAAAGATTTCTCTTTGCCCAGTGGTCCCCCTCTGGGCTAGCTGGGCAGTCCTGTCTCTCTCAGAACTACCTGCCGAAGAACAGCTTCAAAGGCTGACTGTCTTCTGGGTCATCTTGTTTTCTTGTCAGGCTGTGCTTCTGAATAGTTTTTCAAAATAAAGAGAGATTCCCTTAATGTTTCAGTTTAATTTTTGTCTCATTGTCCTATTCAAAAATGAAACATGTTCCCTGAGCCCGGTTTTCCCCGTCTGCTGCTGACAGGGCAAAAACACGTGGGCGTTTGACTCGGTGCTCAGACATCCCCACCCCCGTGTCTGCTGAAAGGCTGTTCATCTTTGCTCTCCCTCCTTCCCAGGGTGACATTTTAAAATTGGCTCACTTTGATTTATGAATGGGCTTTATTCCTTTACCTTTAATAAATGTGTTAATGCCATTTGCCTGTCAGAGTTCTGGCAAGCCCTTCTGTTCCTTGATATGCCGTTCTCCTAGATTATGTGTGAGTAGCAGTGGAGGGGGGGGAAGATACACGTGGTTGTTATGTGGAAATAAAATGATAAGCCTCTGTAGTCAATAGCCAATATCTGTGATAATTAAGTTAGGAATCACAGTAAACCTGAACCATGAAGAAACTGAGACAATATGCCTCTCCATTCATTACGAGAAAAGTCTGAAATCAGGGGGCTGGCAGCGAGAGTCCCCTCTGAAAGCTCCAGGGGGCAATCCTGACTGCCTCTTGCAGATTCTGGGGCCTGCTAGCAATCTTGGGCCTGTGTGTCCCTTAGATGCCTCATTCCAATCTCCATCTTTGTATGGCCTTTCCCCTCTGTTTCTTCCCTGTGTCAGTGTTTCTATTTCACCTTGTCTTCTAAAGACTTAACGCTGGATGTAGGGCCCATCCTAATTCAGAATGATCTTATCTCGGGGTCCTGCACCTGATTACTTCTGCAAAGACCCCTTTCCCAAATAAGATTGAATGTACAAGGTCAGACACAAATAACACCCCCCTTTTTAAATTACAAAAATCTCTTCTTACAAAATCATAAGCATGTAACTCTGTAACATAACAATGTCACACTCAAGCATACCATATGACATTTTAGGTGAAATGTTCAAATTAAAACTATAAATTATTTCACTCATATCATTACCCTACCAACCACACTCAAGCAGACCTTACTTCTTCTGGACCCTGTGTAGGTTCCAGATGGACAAATCCTCTGAAAGGCCACAATTCAACCCACTGTCAGGGCTTGCCTGTGTGTTAGTCAATGCTGTGCTCCCAGTCTGTCAGATGATTCCTAGAAGATATGGTGGATGCTCAGTCAATATTTACTGAGTGATAGAAGGGAAGGAAGGGCATAAAATGCAACGAATCCCTAGGCTTCTTGGCAAATACCAAATAAAATGGCCACGTGATTGTAACAGAATGAGGCAGAAGATACTTTTGAGGTGTCAAGGGCAAAGTCCTTTTCAGCAAAACCAATCCAGTCTTTGAAATTCAAACCTTTCCACTCACTTCTTTCCTTTCCCTTCTGCTTTGCTCCTCAAGGAGAAGAACCACCCCGAAAATAAGAAGATGGTCAGGTGCCAATGGTAGACTGTCCCCGGGAGAGAGTTAGTAATTACATGTACTAAATGACATGCAAAGAGAAGAGGGAGGATGCCTACATACAGGTGTTGGGTTCCAGGTTATCCTGTCTGTATCTGCCACTATCTGTGCTAAGTTTACATAAGGCACAGTTAGGTCATCTGACATGGAATGTACTTTCTGTCCCAGGTGACTTCTAGTTCTAAGGCCAAAATATGCAACAGAACCTCCCAAGCTATTAGTCTGTACATGTGCTGTGATGTACGGCAGAACCTGAGTACTGGAGAATTAGGGGGAAGGACTACAATGAGAGTGGTAACACAAGCAGATGCAGGGGTCTGGCTGCTCTTTAAAGGACGGTCACTACACAGGTACACGAAGACTTCCTGGGGAGGGAAGGTGATCAGGGAAGACATGAAGGCCGGATGTGCACACACACTGAAGATGTGCATGGCTCAGCTGGGGGTCTGTGAAGACACAAGCATCGGTCCTGAGAGGACGGGGACCGGAGTGTCTCTTGGGTAATCAGGTTAGGTACGTGAGGTGAAAAGAAAGGACAGTAGGTTCATTTTAAAAGTTGCCTTTCTTTCCACTTGAAGATGATCAGAACTCATTCTTTGGCCTCAACTAGTTTCTCTGCCTCCTAATACACTCTCTCCGACAGGGGCAGCTGAGGAAAAAAAATAATGAAATGTCTTCACTTGTCCGAACTAGATGAATTTTATAAGTCTGCTTTTTTTTTTTTAACGACTGAGTAATCTTAATCTGTCAACTTTTCAGAAATTTTGCCCTCTAAATACCACCACAGGCCACATTCTGCTTTTTATCTTAAGAGTTTTTCCACTTCTCTTGTGATTTTTCTCCTCTCTAAATGTCCGTTTTATTAAACAGTCATGTCGCAATTCCTGTTTCTTGTCATGTTAGATTTAGTTCCTTAAAAGCTTTTGCCCCCAATCAATTCTAGTTCTAGAAATTTGTATAAGGCTTTAATGTTCCTTAGAGTGGATTTCAGTATGGTTTGTTGGCTGCTCAGTAGATTCATGTCTGAAACAAATAACAATTTTTACTGTATTCCCAGATATTAAGACATCATTGACTTTAGTTTAATGGTAATTCTTTTTATACAGTGCCTTGGAAGCTAGATTTTTCAACTTCTCTATTAATTATTTAAGCACTGGAGCTGAAGCATAATCAAAGAAATATTTTGAGCAAGCACTCAATCTTCAGATTTATTTATTTCAGCCTCTTTAAACTTTCAAAAGAATTTGAAGTGCAAATGCTGTAAGAATCATTAAAATAAGAGTACAAGTGAAAGAGCCAATTAAGAAAATGATTAGAGATGATTATATCTGGAATGCAGACTGAGGTTTGTGCTGAAATTGAGTGCAAAATGGCAAACCAAAGCAAAATATGACAAAAAAAAAATAAAGCTCTCATCTAACAGAAGCACAAACAAACCAAATCTCTTTGAGTCAGGACAGATGGATTTTCATCCTGGCACAAATTTATTGCTGAAGTCAGGGAACATTGAACATTTGGGATGAAATATCAATAACATCTTCAGAGATTCAGAGATATTCTTCATGGCCATTTATTATGTCACTGATCGATAAACACAGTATAATAAATTCTATGTTGAATGTTTTTTGTATTGAAAGAGAGAGGACTAAAATTTAATAAGAATTGTAGCAGACCGTGTTAATTACTTATCAACTGTCAATTCTTCCCCTGCCCCCTCTTTTTTTATAGAAGAACCCAGGGTAGTGTACCCAACTGAAAAACTAGATTTTTCCAGTGTGCTTCACAGTTAGGTATGGTTCTAAGTTCTGGTCATTGAGAAGAAAATGTGACTTACTTGTGGAAGGATCCCTAGAAGGGAGGGATAAATTCTCCTTCACTTTTGCCAGCAGCCATCTTGACTATGCAGTGACTTTGAGGAGTGAAAATAGGAGGCTTCTGGGTCCCTGAAAACTTCTGGAGGTGACATATCGGCCTTGGACTGCATACCCCGGACTTCTTTTCTGTAGAAGAATAAGCCTTAGTGTGTGTTTGCTAACAGCCAAATTAAATTACTAACTGAGATGCATGCCTATGCATACACGTCAGTTGTGTCTCAAATGTTATGTCTAAACTGTCTGCACTCCCCTCTGAGTCGGATATTACTGACTTAGAAGGGCCTTTGAGGACCTGGCTCAGGTTATGCAGCTCTTTAGGAGAGTTAGGATTTGAACTTAAGTGAGGTCTGTTGGTGTTCACAAGCGCTAAAGTTTTCCAATACATTTGTGGTGAGACCTGAAATCTTGCTACAGGAGCTGAGCTTAGAAGATCTGATGTCTCCCTCAAGCTTTCCTTTTTGAATCTCAGTTGTCAAAGCAATCTTGGCGGTGCTAAAAGGAAGCATGGAAACAGCTCTGTCCTGGTTTAATCAGGGTTTAGAGTAGATTCCACCTCCTCTGAGACCCACATGTTGGGAACATGACAATCAAAAGAGAAACTCTCAGAGGGAAGAAATGGAGGACCACAGCATCAGGAGTCCATGCCTTAGCACCCTTCCCTAAGCTCCACAATAAACCCTGCAGTCTATATTTTAATGTGCTGAGTGAGGTGGTATTGCTTACTATTCCTCACCTAAGACAGCTGTATTGCCTGGTAGACTGATTTATAAAAAGGCATAAGGAAAGAAGAAGGATGGTGATTAAAAGGTGGCATGTTACAGAATTGCTTTCTAAAGTCCCCGAGTCTGCTGAAAACCAGCAGTCAATATCCCTCTTCCCGCACCGCCCATTTTCCCCAGTGGCTTCCTTAGCCCAGGCCCTGAGTAGCACTTGCTCACCTTATTGCAGAAGCCTGGCCTCCCTCTTCAAGTCTCCGACCCACACCAAGCAGTTGTGTGCCCCTGCGCTGGAGTCCCTTTTTCCAACATAAGTAGGAATCTGTTGTTCTCTTTCCTTATGAATTTCTGATAAATTCCACTACCTTCCAGGTGGAGCCTCAACTCCTTGGCCCTTAATTTCCAGTTCTACTTTTTATCGCTTCATCCCTACATTCTAATATTCATCTCCCCGTAGGTCACATTGAACTTCCCATTCTGCAGCATTCTTTTTCACACCCAGCCAATTTCAGGCTAACCAGTCCTGACATTATACCATTAGCACCAGGCTATTTTTGAATTTAACTTACATTGCTCATTTATAATGTGTGTGAGTTCCATATCCCAAAGGTCTTACCTTTGCTATAAAGGTGTCAGTGTTACCTTTATTTTCCCCTTCCCTCCCATTTTCTCCAGTGATTTAACAGAGGGGCTGTGCTTTCTTACAGTGTGAGCTTATTTCTCTTGACATTGGGTAATGTTTGCAATGCAAGGGTGTCACTGAACAACTGCACTGCCTCCTATTCATTTTTTTCCAGCTGAGCTGGCAATACTGCTCTTTCGTTTCTCCCTACAGAATTTGTTTTCTTAGTCTATAGATAGCATACATTTTCTTCATTTTTCAGTGTCTCCACTTCATTATTTAGTCTCACCTTGACAAAAAACAAATATCCACGATCTCTCCAATTCTAGTAATGAAGCAACTAACACTACTCTAAATTTACTCTATTTGTTGGACTGGGAGGAAGCTTAATTTCGAGGACATCCAAGTGCCCCATTGTCCCCTGTGCCCTCTAAACCAGGAGGTTGTAATCTTTTTCTTTTTGGATGTTACAGCTCTCTGGGGTTATTTTAAATTTCTGTTGAAGGAGAATGAGCCCAGAACACTTACCTCCTCTCATTGTTTCTCCAGTGCTCCCCTATGTGGATAATTTCCAAATCTGTCTCTCTGACATTGATATCAAGCTCCAGATGCCTATCTCACAGTTGATTGGGTATTTCCACCAAGACATCCTGCTGCGACGTAAAATGTAATGTCTAGAGCAAGCTCTCACTGTCCCATACAACAAATGATGTATCCTCCAGAGGGACATGGATTTATTGATGGTACCACCTTGGTCATAATTATTGAGGCAATTTCATCAGCCTCTTTCCTGTTCAAAAATTACTTACAGAATGGGAATTAAACTCATGAACTTGATGTTCAAAGCACTCTGCAGATTGACCCTAATGTCTTTCCAACTTCATGCTCCACTGTTTCCCTGACCAATCATCCTTTTCTGTGGTCAGGCATGAATTCACTGCTAGAGAGAGGATTTCTTCACTGTATTTGTTTAAGCAATATTCCTGGAGAAATATTCTCTTTCTCTAATCAGAAAGTTACAATGAAGTCATTGAAAGCTTGGCCCCTTCGATCTACAGAATTGTCCTGACTTCCTGAACTACTCCTTTGAATATGTGCCACTTTTTTTTATATATATTATATGTGTTATAGAGAATCTAATGTGGTTTGTAAAAGCAAACACAGTGGAAAATTAATGAAGAAAATGAAAACTATTTAAAAGAACAGGAAGAGATGATAGCAGATAATCTGAGGGGAAATGTTTGCTATAGTGGGTCACAAATGTGTCTGACTTTCCAAGCAGATGAGCCAAACTGCAGGGAACATTGGGTTACAACACCCTCTTTCTATGGTTTAATTTTTATATAAAGGAAGCATATGAAAAGGCTCTGCAGAAAGCAACATTTTCCTGAAATGAAACCTGACAATATATTAACAATATGAGTACTTTTTCATAGGTGAATGTAGTTCACAGTGAAACAGGGACAAGGATGCTCCTTGCATGAAGTCTTCCAGTACTGACGCTCTATGAAGAATACAGTGTGAAACTGAAAAGCTGAGATAGTGTCATTCTGGAATTGCACTTTCTGTTGATCTAACAATGTCATGACGGAGTCTGCAAAACCTAAAAGAATAGGTGGTTTGCTTGTCCATTTGACTTTGTCAGGTTGCATATGGAGGAGCTCTTGGATTCGGGCCATTTCCCTGACAAATTCTTGATCTGCATGAAGTCTGCATTGCTGATAAAAGTGAGAACCATATGCTCAGAGACCAGATGTGCAGAAGGAAGAGTTCTCATCCTGTTGTGAACATTTAAAAGTCAGAGTTGTATCCTATCCAAATAGCCTAGCCTGCTTCAACTCTCTCCTTCTCTCTGGAAACTTTATCAAAACATGAGATTATACGTACAAAATTATTACAATGATTCTACATATAAGCCAGCATATGCAAAAAGACTAGAAATCCAGACAGAAAAAATAAAAATGTTATTGAGTTAAATTTTATTAAAATGGTGAAATTATGGGGTCAATAATTTCTCATCTTAAAATTTGCTCAGGTGTTAAAAAATGCTAAGCAACAAATAGAAATGTGGAAAGAGCTTTCCGTCTTCTCTAGCCCAGTGAGCTGGGTGAGACCCAGAGTGGGCTTTGTTATCGTTAGCAACATGCTGCCAGCAACAGCTTGTATTTAACACTCGGGTCTCTTCACCTGCAGGGGAAGGACTGACCCAAGGCAGACCAAGAACTGACTTTGTCCTCTTCCCCTCTTGCTTTCTGAACGACATCATTTCACTAGTTAAGGCCCCAGTACTTGTTCAGGATCTGATGTTGGTCCCCTAGAGGATCTTTTTTTCTCTCATTTTTTACTTCTTTCTACCCCAGAGCTCACAGGGGCATATACTGAGGGGTTTTTGTGGGGGGCTGGCAGGGATTTTTTTTTATATTACTTAATTAGCAGTAATAATATTTAACCCTCTAATATCATTTTCTGATGTCCTAGAATTAATATCTATGCTTTCTTTGTGATTCTTACCTCTGGAGACGTTGCTGTGTCGACCTGACATAACAGGACTGAGAAAACACAGTCATACAGGATGTCTTACAATTTGTCCTAGAGTTGGTGATAGCCGCTACTGAGAAGCTGAGATTATGCGATCCTGGAGCTATGCTCTCTGGTGATCTAACAGTCCTAAGATAGCTCTAAGAGAACAAAGAATGTTGGATAGTTAATTATTTTGCTCATGTGACTCCCAGTCTTAGTTTCTCTTGGGCTTTAACTCCAGATTATTGACAGAGAATGCTGTAGACCACTCAGTTCTCTCTCCTTCTCCTGGCCACTCTGACTCTCCTTGTTTTTAAGAAAGGCCATTCATTGTTTTGTCCAGTCGTTTCCTCTTCCTGGACCGTTCTACTCCTGGGTATTCGTGTATCCAGTTTTCTTTCACTTATGTGCCAGTTATAACATTTTGTGGAACATTGTTGCCCAACAAATGTCTACTGAATGAATGGATGCATTTGCATAGTTGTAGTTTTAAAATAAGCTGATAATTTTACATTTTATATATGAATTCCATCTGGTTGGATTTTTCAAAGGCTAAATGGGCCCCAGAAGCAGATTCTTTTCTCCCTAAATGAGAAGTGTATTTACATAAAGACAGGGACTCAAAAATTATGGGTAAAGCCCTGATGCCTCCTCTACTGCCTCTTGTTTTTCTGATTTTCAGTGGGGAAGAAAGAAAAGGATTCCTGGCTAAAGGAGAAAAATCAAGGTTATACTTTCTCACCATTCTAAACAGGGTTTGGTGCACACTCATGGTGGAGAAGCTTGAAGAGACTCCTTCTCAAAGCCTGCAGGTATTAAGGAAACTGGCTTCTTCCCTGCAAGGGTGGGGGAGGAAGGCATTCCTATGAGCAAGTCTAAGCAGATGTAATGATAGAAGCACCAACTGGACATGTATCCTGCTGCCTAAGGCTGTTCCATAGAGAAGGACATCAGCTCCCTCTTTCATAAGGCCAGCCGGCAGTAGTCTAATTCTCGCAGACACCAGGCATTCAGGGGCCAGGCTGCACAGGCAGGCACTAAACACCCAGCATGTCTTTCAAATACACAGCTCCGTGTCAAGCAACATTTCAAACAGCGCTGGCACCTAAACCTTGGATGATTATATCTCCTCATTCCCTTTTTGAAGGCTATGGACCAATTAACACCTCTTAATTATTTTTAAAACACTCCTGGCTCTCCAAGTCTGCTGGTTTGGAAGATAAATGGTCACTCGAATCTCAAGATAAACTACTATTTTTTTAATTGCATTGCATCAGCCAATTTACTCCTAAAACCTAGAGGCTTCTTTAAAGGATGTTCTGGTGAAAAAGAAAGTTTATTACAAGGTGGTATTTGCTTTCAGAGCTCAGGATACAGGAGAGGGGCATTGACCTGTGAATTCCTACTAAAACAGAACCTGTTGTTTCACCAGGTGGAAACTCTTTGAATTCTAAATATGCCATTCAACAAATAAACATTTGCCCTTATAGCACCATTGCATTTTTTCTTGATGACAAAAGGAATAGTTTCCATAGAAGCAGAGATGCTGTCATTCTTATTCTCAGGAAGGTGTGGATGCCCACAAAACCTTGCAGGACAACACTGAGTGGAGGGGAACTTCAATGAAAGAAAGAGATGTGATTGCTCAAGACCTGGGTTAGAAGGAGATGTCGTGGTTAATTTTATGTGTCAACCTGGCTGAGCCACAAGGTGCCCATATATATGGTCAAACATTATTCTGATGCTTTTATGAGAGTGTCCTTGGACACATATTATAAACATACAATGACATGTATTCACATCATAGTGTCATACAGAATGGCCTCACTACCCTGAAAATCTCTGTGCTCTGCCTGCTCGTCGCCCCTTCCCACTAATGCCTGGTGAGCACTAACCTTTGTACGGTCTCCATAGTTTTGCCTTCTCCAGAGGTCATGTAGATGGAATCATACAGTATACAGCCTTTTCAGATTGGTTTCCTACACTCCATACATTGGTTTCCTTCATGTCTTTTCATGGCTTTATAGCTCCTTTCTTTTTAATCACCTAATAACGTGCCATGGTCTGGATGTACTACCATTTTCCCATTCATGTAATGAAGGGCATCTTGGTTGCTTCCAAGTTTTGGCAATTGTGAGTAAAGCTGCTATAAACATCTGTGTATAGGTTTTTTGGGGGGCATATGTTTTCAACTAACTTGGGTAGATGCCAAAGAGAATGGTTGATGGGTTGAATGATAAGAATATTAGTTTTGCAAGTCACTACCAAAATGCCTTCCAAAGGGGCTGTACCGATTTGCATCCCCACCAACAATGAATGGTAGTTCCTGATGCTCCACATCCTTGCCAGTCTGAGGTATTATTAATGTCCTAGATTTTGGCCATTGTACTAGGTGTGTATTGGTGTCCCATTGTTGTTTTAATGTGCATTTCCCTAATGACATATAATGTGGAGCATCTTTTCATATGCTTGTTTGCCATCTGTATATCTTCTTTGTTGAGTTTCGGTTTAGGTTTTTGTGCATTTTTCAATTGGGTTGTTTGTTTTCTTATTGTTGAGTTTTAAGAGTTCTTTGTATAACAGTTGTTTTTCAGATATTAGCTTTTTACACAAAAATGTTTGCTTTATTATTAATCTTTCTTCTGGGTTGTGTATTCCATCAATTGGTGGTGATTGAGCAATCACAACCTCAACAATATCAGCTGTGGTGGGAGGGAGGTAAAGCTGAGTTTGCCTAATTTAGAATTGTTTTGTGTAAGAGGGCGTGGGTATGGCAAAAAGTAGGGTGAAACAGGAAAAATGAAACAATTTAGCCTTTTAAAAATGTCATGTCAAAATAAAACTGCCTCTCTAATGAAGCAAACGACAGTTGTTTTTTTTTTTTAATAAGTTGGAAAAGCCACAGTGTTCTGTTCTGATTTATATTGGGATTTTTTAAAGTCCAACTAAGGTATTCCCAAGACACTTTAACAAGAGAATTTTTGCAAAGCAGTTTTTTGATCAACTGTAAGAGTCATTGTGTCTGAGTTTAACTAGGTCATGCTATCTCAGCAGAAACATACTTTCTGAAAAGCCAAAACCGACCAAATGTGGGGTGTCCTTTTTTAAAGGGTGGGTTTGGGATGTTGACAAATTAGTTTTATAATTTATAGATACTTTAAAGTTTAAACACCAAAGTGCTTGAGTGATTGGGCTTTCATGGTATCACAGTTTCGTTATGACTTATCTTTTTTCCAAACACCTGGGCAGGCAGTGTCTGTAGCATAAATTTGACAGTTACAAATTAATGGTTTATTTTGGCAACATGCTGCTGTCTTGTAATGGCATTTAACTTTTTGAGTTTTCATGTTCACAGCAGAAAGGAAACCCCTTGTGTATGAGCCTAGGCTCTCCAGAGAAACAGAAAAGGCCGTGTGCAAACAGACAGAGATCTGTTTTAAGGAACTGGTTCGGAGAGTGCTGTGGGAGTTGGCGAGCCTGAAATCTGTGGGGCAGACTGGGAGGCTGGAAATGCAGGTGAGAGTTGATGAAGTCTCGGGTCTGGGATCCAGAAGGCAGGCCAATGGCTGGAAACGCAGGCAGAATTTCTGTACTGAAACCTTGAAGCAGGATACTTTCCATTACTGCTCTTATGGCCTTGAACTGATAGCAAGAGGGTCGCTCATGTTCTGGAGGATAATCTGCTTTATGTAAAGTTAACTGATTATAAATTTTAATCATATCTAAAAAATACCCTAATAGCAACATCTGGACTAGGGTTTGACCAAACAATTGGGTACCAGTGGCTCAGCCAATTGACACATAAAATTGAGCATGACATTTTGAAAACAGAAATTATAGATTCTACTTCTTTGTGTTTGCTTCGGTGTTTATTGTCTATTGAGTAAATATGTCCAAAATTAAACAAATATTACAGTGAATATTACTTTAGTTTGTCTTCTGAGAATTATAGATATTACTTAATAAATGACTATGATTGTGGTATCCAGATATAATTTTTAAATATTAAATGTATGGATAGGCAGATAGGTAATACTAATATTGATTCTCTAAAATTAGCCTCAAATAAGTTCAATAGAAAGAAACAGCATGTAAAGAGATGGGGATGACATAAGTTATTGAAGGCATAAAAGAGGTTGGTTGGTTCGAAGGACAGTGGGTACCCTGATGGGGCTTGAGGGAGGTGGGCGTGGGAGTGCTCTTAGTACAACTGACTAGGTGAAGGGTAGTGACGTTGTGGAGGCCACTGCAAATCAAGTGGAGAGGTTTCCAGTTAAATGAAGATGGCCACTGAAGGATTTTGAGCAGGAGAGTTATGCAATGACAATGGTTTTTTTAAGAATCTGCCTCTGACAACTGTATTTGGACCAGAGACAGTTAGGGAGACTGTCATTTCAGGTCCTCTGAGAGGCAGATGCCCAGATAGGATTGGACACGCAGAGGGTTTTTGGAGGACAGCGTCTGGGGAACATAAAAGAGCAGGGTTAGGCAAGAAGGGTCTTGGACTCTTGTTCAGTAGGGTGGCCACGAGCTGCATGGCACTATTGGGTCTGCAATATGGCTAAGCTGAGATGGGTTATGTAAAACGCCCCCTAGACTGCTAAAAAGTATAATGAAGCAAACAAACAAAAAACCAAAACCAGAACACTCTTCCCTCTCACATATCAGCATGAAAGATCCCTCTTTAACAACTTTGAAAATACTGACCACGTGTCGAAATAATATTTTGGAATAAATATATCATTAAATGTACATGCATATCATTAAAATGTAGTCCACCACTTTCTTTTTACTTATTTAATATGACTATTTCCAAATTTGAAATTACATATACGGCTCACATTATGTTTCTAATGAACAGTTCTGTCTCAGACACGGTGCGGGTCTCACACGTGTGAAAGGAGAGAGGAAGGGGACTTGGGACGAAGAGTCGGCTGAGCAGCTCTTAGAACGTTTGGGCCAGGCTGATGCAGAATCCCTGCGCAAAGGTGGGCCTTTGGGTGAGTCCCACATTGTGCAGGAATGGCTAGGCTCTAGTACGCCAGCCATGCTCAGTATTAGCAGGGGCCCTCCTGGGGAAAGTGTGGCCTGAGGGGCACTGGGCGATCCGAAGGGGCGGCGGCTGGAGGCTGTCAGTCAGTGTGCTCCCCACAGCAGATTCTTGGGAAGGGGATGTGAGCACTGCATCTTCATGGCTGACTCAGACACAAGTCCTTGTCATGGGAATTCAGGCATACATCAGCTGGTTTATTGGCTAAGGCTGTCTGGTCAGTTGCTTTAATTTTTCAGTCGTGTTCCCAACTTCTGTGCCCTCTCTTGCATGACTCAGCCCTGTTTATGTGGATAGCACATCACTGAGAGCTGGATGGGACCCATCCTTGGAGGTCTAAAACTTCTAAGATAGTAAGATGATACCAAGGTTAAAAAAAAGACAACAACTTTAGAATGTAAATGTAACCATCCCCACGTTGCTTCTGAATTGTCATTCTTCTTGTGTGTGTTGACATTACATTTCCGGAGAAGAAAAATGGTTTACGCCACAGATAAGCAGTCCCAATAAGTGAATTCACCTTCTTGATGGCAGCAATTACTCTGTAAGTCTGCAGGTGTTTTCTCTCATTAAATACTTTTAATAATGATGAACACAGTGAATTATGAATATTACCAGATATAAAAGACAAAAAACCCTCTTGTGTATATTTGCCACAAATTTTATAACTGTCAACATCTGTTTTACTCTACAAAGAAGGAAGTACACTTTAGTGAATAATCAAGAGTCAACTTTGACCCAGAGGCCGTCACTTACATCTGGCAATGTAGACCTGAGTAAATGACTTAGCCTTTCTGAACCTCAGTTTCTTCAACTGTAAATTGTAATATTTATAGTATTCCCCCATAAGTTGGCTGTGAGAATTAATTGGGGTAATGCATGCGAATACCTAGAATTGTGATTAACACATACTAAATGTTCAAAAGATAGTTGTTAATGTTATTATTTGAAGAGACAGGAACTTCTCTATACCACTGGCTAGTCAAGAATTTCTTGATTTTCCTAATTCAACTGCAAGTCTCCACCTGCCAAGTTGAGCAAAAGTGCCCAGCATAATTCAAATGGCAGGCTCCCTCCTCCTCCGTGTATTGTACAAGACCTTCCAGAGCTTGCGCAGTGCATGAGAACGTGCACAGTCCTGGGTTGTACACCAGGGGCTGCCATTGCATCACTGCCTTTGAAACACAGGCAGCTCCAGTAGAAGTTTCTTTCTATCTGTGACCAGGTTCCCAAGACTGGCTGACCAACTCACCCTGGCTTGTCCAGGACGCTCCTAGTTTTACATTCAAAGTCCCAAATCCTGACAACTCTGCAGTCTCAAGAGAACTGGGATGGTTGGTCACCCTAGGGAAGGCATCCAAGTCCACTCAGTTTCAGCTTATTCAGGCTTAGTAATTATGTGCTTTCTCCAGGAACTTTGATCTTGACAGAAGGACGTGGGGTTGGTTGGTTGGTTACTATCTTTCACGGTAGCAGTGGTGGTGGGGGGTGGACCACATGTCCCGCTATCTAGTCTGGGCTGGGACCACACAACTCAGATGCCAGGACCTCTGCTGCCCCTTTGTGATTCCCAAGTCTGGCCTTCCTGCTTCCCATCCATTCTGTGACATCACATATTCCAAAAAAATTCTCTTTTTTCTGTGACCTCCAGATCAGATGTCTTTCACTTATATATTACAATGTTGACTGATTACAATTAGAATAGTAATAAGAATTACCATTATTTTCATAACTAAAACCTAACATTTACTGAACACATTCAATGTGCCAAGCGCCGTTCTAAGTGTTTCTATGTATTAACCTCCTCATCCTCATGGCAGCCATTGGGCTAGGCACTGTTGTCCTGATTTCCAGTGGAAGGAAATTGAAGTGCAGCGAGGTTGCTCAAATTCACATAGCCGATAAATAGCAAAGCCAGGATTTTAATCTACACAGTATCTTAATAAACTATTCAGAAATTTGTGCCAGGAACTGAAGGGTTAGGTAACAGGCCTTTGAGAAAACATGAGGGAATTGAAGATTGGTTCTCAGTCTGAGATACTGTAGAAGGATTGAATGTCCTGTTATTTTTCTGGGATGGTAATCTAATACTCCGTGGCTTGCGGTGATAAGGCAGTGAATGAAATGACTGCCTATGGATATCTGTGATTGAGGATCCACTGAGGACAAGACTCTGGCAGACCACGTTGTGACCACCATAAAAACAGCATGAAAGTAGTGAAAAATTGATGGGTGGCTGCTTCTGATAAGACTCAATAGTGTAAAGCCCGAGAGGAACAAAACCCAAATCTCCATTTTTCAGTTTAAGCTGTGGAATGAAATTCAAGGATGTTCTATAAACATGATGAAAGATTTTATTATCTTGCAACTATAAGGCTGCAATAACTAAAACTCAGAAGCAGATTTTGATCCTACAGTGCGCCAAATTACATCCGTGGAATAAATTTTGTATTATGTATGTCACTTCCATGGAAATGTAGTCATTGGTCAGACCAGAGTAGACCCCTGAGCAGTGGGATGAGGTCCAAGAGAGGACGCATATCTGAGTCACCGGAATCCTCACCTCAAATGCAGTTTTTATTTCCCCAAGGAACCATCTCCTCTCCTTGCTCTGACAAGACTGTTCTCTTGCTTCAAGACTCTTTTATTCTTTTGCCTGAGGAAAAAGGTCTTCTACCCTCTAAAACGAAAAGAAGACATCTTTTCTCTAAACTCCCTACCTGCTTTACACTTTGCTTTGCTCAGAGAAATAATGAGTTTAAATCTCAACAGGACCTGAGCACAAGTTGCAAAGTCACTCCTCAGATAAAAAGGTTTACCCACGATAAGAATTCAGGGCTTTGTTGATTTTATGGGAAAATATCTGTGGGGTATGTATGGGCATGACTGATGGATGATGTTTGACCAGGAGGGAGCACTATAATCATATAGTTGGCCAGATTTTTAAATATGGATCTGCCGTGGCTGAGGAGCTGTGCAGACAATTCTATGAAGTGGTCATTTGTCTGCCTTCCTACGTGGAGCAACACTTAGGAAGTAGTTCTGACCGCTTTTTGCAATGGCTAGATGCTGCCATCCTGACATTGCCCGAGGAAGCTGTTTGGGACATCCAAGCAGTGAATCTCCCGGTGACAGCATTGGCAGGTGCGATCTGCAGCATGGTACAGAAGAACTGGGGCCACCTGGCTGGCCTAGGTGCTCTATCTTTCCATCAAGTGGAGGAAGACAGTGGTACTTTCGTCTTCATTGTTTGTTGGAGCCCGGGCCTGTGAAGTCTGTTGTTTCAGGCCTTCACCCGAAGGAAATAGAAGAGGCTATCAAGAGAGATATCTATGCAGGCACCTGTCCTTAATTCCAGACTGATTAACTGCCACTAAAACTAAACAAGGTGATTTAAATAAGTCTGTTGAGGTGTCGCATTTAGTGTTTCATCTGCTGGGGAAGAAACAGCCTGAGGCCCAGTGGGCCTGAGCTAACACCCCAGTATTTAGCCCCGCGGCTTTCAGTACTGACGGAAGACTGCCGTCCTGCACCAGGGGCACAAAGACCTCATTGTGCAGTCCTCTGTCCCTGACCTTAAGGCTCCTGTAATTCTCAACAGAACCACGGAGAAGTACATCCGGGCAGGTGAAGGTGGCACTGGAGAAGGCCGAGCAGAAATGCTTCTGACCAAGTCGTCAGAAAGCTGCCTGGGGGTGGGGGTGGGGGTGGGGGTGGGGAACATCACCAAAAACAAAGTGTTTCAGCTGCTTGCAGTGAACAAATACAATCCTCCCATGGCTGCGAATATTTTGGTGCAGTGGGCGCATTGAGAGTTCGACAGACAGGGAAGACCAGCATCACAGAGCCTGTTGCCCATGCTGGGCCTTTCTATGGCTGTGTTAACTGGACTGATGGAAACTTTCCCTTTAATGACTGTGTGGACAAAATGGTAATTTGGTGGGAGGAGGGTAAGATGACTAACGAAGTTGTGGAGTCTGTGAAAGCCATACTGGGAGGGTCGGCCGTTCAGGTTGGTCAAAAATATAGTGTCTGAACAAATAGAACCCACACCTGTAATCATAATAAGCAATACTACGCTTTTAGTAGTAGAGGGCAACAGCACGACTTTTGAGCAGAAGGAGCCTCCTGAGGAGAGAATGTTTCTGTTTAGGTTTAATAAAGAATTGCAGTATGATTTTGGAAAGATATCTAAATGGGAAATTATGGAATTTTTTTTCACTGGGGTCATGATTGTCCTATGCCTATCACCCCTGTATCTGAGGTACCCACTGGCACAAATGAACTCATTATTCCTGACTCCATCATGAATCGCCCTCCCTCAGCTAAAAATAAAGTTGGAAAGTCTCCAGTGTGTCATCCTCCAGATATAGGTATGGAGAGCCCCAAACTCCCCAGGCCCGACCCCCTAGCCCAGTTAAAGATGGAGCTATCTTTAGTGATGAAGAACATATAAATGACCTAATAGAAGTTAGCAAAAACATTCCAGAGGAGGTTGAGGACGGAGACATCTCTGTCATGCCCCCAGCTCCGCTGGACCATTTGCTTCCTGCTTTGGTAAGCCCTGTTCAAGCTACTGAATGTGATGACAATTGTGGGCACAATGATTTGGTGTTCCTAAAGTCGGAAGGCCATGTTATCTAACAGACAACCACGGGAGTATCACATGTGTATGCACATCATAGGTTCGAATGTTATGGTTGTCATCCTTTGGACCCTACTGTATTTGATGTTCCTGATGATGGTGATTTTGAACAATAAACTATAATTATAACTAATGTTATGGCTAGTTTTATAGGTGCCTTTGAAGATTGGTATGAAAAAGCAGCAGCCACTTGGCATCATCTTAAACCTGGAGCCCCAGCCCCTAAAGCCAACCAATAGCAGCAAACTCCTTCAGTGCCTCAGTCAGGAGGGGGAGTTAAAGACTCTGCAAGAGGCCTTGTCCCCCCTGGCTATATGTACCTTGGTCCTTTTAACGGCCTTCAAGGGCAATCTGGTCAATAAAGCAGATGAGGCAGCCAGAGTGTGCGACATCGCATATGACAAACTCTTGACAAAAGGTAAAAACCCTTACCTAACTTTCAACCAAGCAGACAAAGTATTTCTAGACACTATAAAGGACAATACATCCTTTGGGGGCAAGTTAGCTCATGGTGTTTTCCAGGCCAAAAAGTGGCCACTGAGTCCTATAGGACTTGCAGACATGGGGCCCGCAAGGGCAAAATGCCCTAAAGTTGCCGATGAAGCTAGCAAAACCAGAGACCTACCTACACAGACATCCCTCGGCACTGGCTCGCCTGAAGCACAGGCCAACCCTACACAAGAAACGGGAAAAGGGGGAGCTGGAGACATTGCCGCCACAAGTGGAGGAGGCAGAGGAGTGGGAGAGTCCTCTGGAAATCGGCATTGGGATTCACAATGGAAGGGAAGCATGGTTACCACCCCTTCTACCTGCACACATGGGTCCGTCCTTCCTATGAAAACAATGTTTATAAACAAATCAAAGTAGAGATTAATGAAATGCCTGCCTACCTCGGATACAGCATGCCATAGACACACCTTGACTTCAACAAATTCCAGTGCCATTGGGGTCCAGGAGACTGGCAACGACTCCTCAACAGCTACTGGGGCCTCCATTCAAAAAGCTGCTATGGCAAAAGTTAACATACAAGTTAAGAGGTCATGGAGGCTGCAGGCATGAAGACAATTGCAAGCAACATAACCTCAACCATTCAGATTTTTTCTGACGACTCATATCACCTGCCCTATGTCATTGGCAATGCAATGAATGTCTGGCTGTATGCCTCCTTTCTCGGATGATGTATTTACGCTGCCTCAATGTGAGTATGCACATTACATTACCATAATGTACCACCATAATGAGACACCATAGCCCCTCCCAGATCAGCTTTTTATTGCTTAGAATACTTTCCAAGCCAAATGCTATGCACAGGCAACAATTACAGCTTTGAATATCTCTTTGAGGCCTTGCCATTCCACTTTTGCTTCAGCCATAATTAGAAAGTCACCCCTCAATCTAATCCTTTAGTTGATCGGTGTCTTTACTCTTTTAACACAACTACATCTGATCGCAGTACTGAAGTAAGCAAACTGACTAAAACTCAATATGGACAAAAATATACCAGTTATGAACCAGGACCTTGGCAAAGAATGCAGGGATTTTCCTCCGGCGAAAACAACAATCAGCCAAATATGTCAGTGGATGATGGAGCAGAATACTATATTAATGATGATAAAAGTTACTCCAGGACAGGCCCTAATGGCATGACCAATCACTATGATAAAGCAGATAAAATTGTTCTAGGTAACAGTCTAATCATGCAGAGCACCGGGAAGGCTCCTACAGCTCACTGGACCCGGGAGGATGAAACTGCTACAAGGGTGTATGCTGCCACACCCACCAGGAAAATGCCATCCAGTCAAAATAACTCAACTAATAAACCCACAAAAGAGGGACCGCGGTATATGGGAGTCCGCCTGGGCAAGTATGGATGGACAAAAGGCCCCATGTGGGCAAAGATTCCTGACACAGATGGCCACTTTCATCCCATTCCTAACATAGGAAGATTTGGATGCCGTTGCCCACGACCAGTGATACTGCTGAAAAACACTGTTCCAGAAGAGCCCTCCACTTCATTTTCTCCAGCTCCAGTCAAGTCTTTTATTACTCAATATTCAACTGGTCAAGTCACCATTGAAATTGCCTGAGAGCTGAAGGCTGAAAACTCCAAGGGGTGGAACCCAGAAATTCAATTTACTAATAATTTCACTCCAACTGATAATTCTGAGTTTACTCCAAATGACAAAGGAGAGTATAATTACCTCCCTAGATTTATAGGCATGCAGTACCTTACTACAAATCTGCGGCTCAGTAGACCGTTAAATTTGTAAAGTTTATTTCTTTATCCTGTGTGGTTTCTTAATTGTGAGGCTTCCTTCTCTCTAGTTCATTCATTCGGGTCACGTGAATAGGCAGTCAGTGGTGCAGCCAAGGAAGTTAGTATTACATCAGCAGGGAAGTTACTCAGCAGCCAGAAGGGGAAGCACGTCACCATCAGCCTGAGAGTGGGCATGGCCTCAACGGCATATGCAAATCAGCCACCCTCCACACACATGTCTACACACTAAAGGATGATTATTCCTAATAATCTGTTTGCTTTTTTTTTTTTTTTTCACTTCTCCCTCCTGCTTGCTGGGTTTAGCTGGTTCACATGCCTTTTGAGGGTAGGAATGCTTCCAACTTGGTTACAACAATGATGTTAGTGAGTTGGGGGCCACAGCGCCCTTCGGGGATTTCAGTCTCATCAAGTCCCAGGACTATCAGAATAAAAAGAGCCCACTGTCTTGTAGGATTTAAAAGAGGTCTTGGCTATCAAAGAAAAACAGAGTTTTGATCTTAATAGTGACAGGGCAGCGCATGGATCAAACCTATGTGAAATCTGGGAGCCTTCTTACTCGACCATGCTCCTCACCAACGCAACCTCATACATATAGTATCCCTCCAGGGGCTCAGCTCCTCAGTTCACTAATTGTGGGTAACTCAGCAAAGCAAAGAACTCCCAACCACCTGTGCTGACTGAAGCCAAGGGAGCACGGCAGGTGCCAAGGAGAAGGAACGTCAAAACTGGTGGGTGGCTGCTTCTAATATTGAACCTTAAATATCAGCAATAGCTTTATAATTATTTGCAAAAATATGGACTGTAATATCAACTGTATTTGACTTTCTACTCTATTGACTGTAGGTACATATTTTAACTAATATCTCTTTTTTGTTCTCTCTTTCACCTTCTTCATAGGGTGAATTATTTGTGGTTTTATTTATATTTAGGCCACATGTTGCAGCAATATGGAAAAGTGTACATCAGCTGGAGATATTGGATTAAGAGGTAGTATGCAGTTACTACTTAATTTAGGTGTTCCCTTTTGGGTAGAGAGTGAGAATGTTCTTAGTTCTGTTAGGGATAATTGGTTTGTGTTAGGCAGTAAAAATATTTGTAGACCTAAATGGGTACTGTAATGGACATTCATAATTTTTTTTCACTGTTCAGTATTTATTACTCCTCACTGTTTGCACATCACTCTCCATTTTGTGAAGCCCCCAATTGTACACAGTCCAGGTGGAAATGCCTTTCTCCTCTGAAAGTTAAAGGAGCCAGCTTCTCCACCTCCCTGCATCTCACCACTAAGGAACTGCACGTGACCTAGTTTGATCTGTTGGGCACTTTCTCTGGAAGTTTCAACCTTGAAAAAAAATGACCCATGAATCTGGAGATGGAATGGATCCACCATTCTCAGCGGTAGTGGTGGTGGCTTGCAGCTTGCCTTGCAGGATGCTGCTCCGAGGCCTGGACAGCAGTGCCTGCTGCCCCGCAGGAGACCTGGCGCCTTCCTCTTTCCCAGATCAGATGCTCCAGCTTTGCCGCAATCTTTCCATCGAATTGCATTTTGCTTCAGATAGCCAGATTTTAGATTCTACCGCTTTACCGCAAAATGCCATCATATAAATCCAAATGATAATTTTAGTTCTTGAGCTTAAAAAAATTACTGTAATTGAAAGTAGCTGTCAGAGTTGAAAACTTTATTTTCTCCAAAGAGGTCTTCAAGTATTATAGAAAATTGAGTTATCTGAGTTCAGCTGAATACTAATTTATGTATTTAGTAATTTACTAATTTAGTATTTAATGATACTAATTATTTTCCTGGGGTTTGTCCATATCACCACATTCTACTTTTTCTCAGTCCGATATCTCACTAATCAGAGAATCAGAAGTCCAGAAAACAGCATTTCTTTGTTATCCTGCTGTTGACAAAATTCTTTCTCAGAGGTATGGAAAAAAGAAGCAGCTGTTTCTTCACTTTGTGTTCTGGAGCTAATGTGTATGACTAGATCCATCATGGGCTTTTTATGACCTCAAGTCTAATACTCCAAGTTAGACTACTAGGTTCCGAGGGGGGTGAATACTATGTACTTCTGGTTAGTTTTATATTTTCTTAGTTTTAAAACATTTAGTTATTTGTAATAGATACTTCTGAACATGTGAGTACCTTGCCGTTAGTGGCTGGATATATAGATGAGAACAGCTAACATTGCTTGAACACTTACTCTGTGCCAGGTACTATTGTGAAAGTTTTTAATGTTTACAAGAGAGAGAGTTTACCCAACTAATAGCAGCTTCAGGGATTTGAACCCTCTGTGGCACCAATCTGTTTAACAACTTCACTATCAGGGGATGCTCTTTGAGATGAGAACTTAAGGACTGAGGATGCCATGAAAGGAGAAGGTGTGCACTCTGCCATCTGCTAATCGACCTAGACCTGAAATGAACTAGTTACACCTGCCCTGTTGCTCCTGGAAAAGTGAGGTCTCTACTGAGGAGGGCCAGTGTGAATGTGTTTTCTCAGAATCCACTCACCCCAAAGCTGGAAGAAAAACTCACATTGTTATTTTCTTTTTCCTGCAATAAGTTGTGGAGTTAACCAAAGCATCTAGACAGGACTGGGTGACCTTAAATTCTATGAGAGAATGAATGGACCAGTTTGTACAGAATTCATTTATGAGCAAACTCAAGGGTCTGTTGGTGTTCTTTGCATGCGGGAGAGGAGGCCAGAACTCTTAAGTCTCAAAACTTAAGACGTTCCAGATTTCTGCTGCCTCCTCTTTGGTCTGCTAGGTTGGACAGTTTCTCACACATGTCATCTCCTTCATGCCTAACCACTCAAGTGGCAGCTGCAGGCAGCTTTTCTAATCATCTCCTGCTGGACACAATCCACTGGACTGTGGACCATTGTCAGTGAGGCAGAACTTGTGCCCCGAATGAGAAGGCACAGCTAAATGCTGCTCTGATTATCTAGATGAAGCATCTTTATTAAACCCCTAAGCAGCTCTCTAATTTACTTGGGACAGAAGGGGGAAAAATGAATAAGGGTACCTTGATGGGTCAAATTAATTTCAACATACAGACCCAGGAATTTGTTCACGAAACGAAGTCTTACTTGAAACAGGCCAATATATTAACAGAGGTTACTTCTTGACAGTTGGTCTATGGATGGTTTCCATTTTTTTATTTGTGCTTTTCTGTACTTCCTGTATTCTAAAAAATGATACGAATTACTTTTGGACTCAGACATTTAGGAACTGAGGGATAAGGCAGCTAGGCCCTCTGCTCTGCTTTCAGCGGGGAGCTGAGACTCAGAGCCCCACTTCCGGAAGTCCTCAACCACCCCTGAAGACTAAGACCTTAAAAAGTTCAAACAGACCTAGAATTGTAAGTTTCCTCTGACACATAACTGATCGGTTTCTCATAAATATTGAGAAGAGGATGTCCAATCCCCTTTTAAATCTAACAAGTGGTAGACAGCTGATGAATAACGCATGGAAGAAGGAGTGAATGAAGGAGTAACATATTCCCTTGGGAGTTTTCAGTTGCAGGTTTCTGAAAACCGCATGTCAATAGAGCATTCATGATTACTGTGCCTGGAAGGATAAGAGGCAAGCTGGACTCTGGCATATTTTTCCTTTGCTTAGCTGCCTATGAATGGCTTCAGAGCTTTTCTGGTTCCTTCACAGGTGTCTCCCATGAATGTGACCCTAGACAGCTCTGAGGTTGCATTCTTAGAGCTTTTAATATTAAGTAAAAGAAGAACTTGGCTTCACCTTCATTCTGGGATTCCAGGTAAGTCCCTAATCATCACAAGTCACAGTCCATCTTTGTAGCCAGCATGGGTAGACCTTCTGACTGACAACTTGCCAAGCCCCATGGAGCTGGGAACAACCCCTCAGAGAAAGGGAGTGGGAGGTGCACACGCCAGGAGAAGCAAGGACAGAGACAGAGGGGTCAGACAAAGCCAACACTTCCTCTAGAGAGAAGCATGACTAATAATGAAAATGACAACACTGATAATAACTGCAGTTCTGTACAGGCCGGTGCCATCTGAGCCCTTCGTACCCTTCATCTCGAGGTGGTTCCATCACCCGCCCTGCAGAGGCTAAGAATCAGAGCCATTCAGGGGCAACCAAGAGCAAAGGAAATGACTGGCAGTGAAGCGGCCTACACTTGACGGAGCCCCGTGGAAATCATGCGAGGGGCTGATTTAAACGTAGACATCCTGACTGGTAACATGCTTGACTTATTCTTTTTTTTTTTCAGAAAAGGAGCAGAAAGTCATCGGTAAGGAAAATATAGGGCTATGTTGCTGCCATTCATTTTAATTTACAAATTTATGCCTTCATTGTGACTCTGGCAACCAAACGTGCTAATTTTTCCTGTGACTTGATTCTTTTCAAGTTGTTTATGGTTTTGAAAAGATAAGTAAACTAAATTTTATTCAAGCAAATTCAGAAATGAAAAAAAAATCACTTCACCAGGCATGTGTCCTCTTTGGGGCTTGGGAAATATGGACAATATATGACTTACATTTAAAAAAATATCTTTGTATAAGCCAGTCATAGAAAAGTAGTGAAACCAGAAAAGCTGGTGTTTGTGCTGCCTGTTACTACCAGATCCAATCAGCAGAGACAGAATTGAATCTTTTCGGGCGCTTTATTCAGATGGCCAGCGATCTGAGAAGACAGAGGTTATGTACTCTAACAGACTGTTACATTTCATTTCAAGCCAGACACTTTTATAAGGAGGATACTGTGTAGGTAAGAGATTTGGAATTCAAGGGGGAAAAAAAAGTGTAGGTAAGAAGTTTGGAATTCAGGAAAGAGGTTAATCCATAAAAGCGGCCATCTGGCAATTTCCCAGCATCTTTCATCCGTTGACCTGTGACTTTCTATCTGGGTCCTGGGTCCTGTTTCCTGGGTGGCAGGATGTCTCCCCCTGGAATACAGTGACTGGGACCATCTTGACTGCTTATGGTCTCTTCTGGAGCACAAAAGGTCGAACTTCTTGTGGTCTCCTGGAGTCAGGGTGGGCCATACCTTCAGTTCCTGAAACAAGAGCTCTTTATATGCATTAACTACCAAGCTTATCGACTGTTACCTAAAACTACAATTTTCCAACTCTTGAGTTCCCCATCAGCAGTGTACACAGTGGTTCAGAGCATGGGGTTGGGGGCAAAACCTAACACTGCCTTATTAGCTGCGTGTGCATGAATGGATTACCTAACTGTTCAGTCCCTTGCTCTCTTCACACGTGGGATGGAGGTAAGAATAGGTTCGTTGTCGTGCTGTGTGGATTCCAATGTTTCACTCCAGCTAAGGGGTGAGAGAAATAGTTGGTTTAATAAATAGCAACTCAATTTTATCAGTGCTTTGTTTGTATTCGTGTAGGGGCACCGCGGTTTGGGGTTTCTGTTTTTGTTTTTACGACGGATCCACATCAGAGAGGAAGTATCTTCATTAGAGAGGATGCATTGGTCCCTAGGTTCACAGCTGCCATGGGATATTGGGGGAATCATTTTGTGGGTCTGGGTTGCTGAGGAATGAGTGTCCATACAAATACCAAATAACTGACTCTTGTATTCCACAGCGTGGAAGCCTTCAGCAGAGACAGCCGTTCAGTGAGGAGAAGAAAGGATGCCTTACGGCAAGGACCTAACCAGTGTCAGGAGTTAGACGAGGGAGACTACATTTTCAAGGCACAGTATCTACCATATCAAAGAAATGAGGTGGCAGTTAGGTAACTACTTCTGTTACATCGGAAACCCCAAACACCAAAGTAAAATGAAGTACATTAAATCTACCACAGATTTCCAAGCTGGCAGATTGAATTTAAACTTTGCATAATTTCAAATTAATCATGTGGGAGAATATTAATGTCTGAATAATGAAAACATTTTTAATTGCATCTGTGCTTGCTTTTCAGTTATTTATGGAGAAGAGAAAGGTCAGCGCTTTCTTAGCTTTGCCTTCCCATGTTAGCTGAAAGTCCTCTGAGACAGAGGTTCAGAAGAGGAAATGAACAGAAGTAATGAACCAGTACATATTTCTTCCTGAACGCCGGCAGCATATGCAGACAGTTAACTACATCAGGATGTGTCTAGAAAGTTGGATGGGTGGTGATAAAGTTGAAATGAATATCTTGTTCCAACATGTATTTAGGTACCAAGCTTATTCTTCCACTGGTCTTGAGTTTAATGGGCTGATTTCTCTAGGATCCCACAACTTCAAGGTTCGAACATGATCATCCTAAATTTACTAACTACTTTTATCATCCTATGAAATTATGCTTTGTTGACTTTTGAGAAAAGAATTGGGTATTGATATGCAAAGGACCATTCATAGACATAAAAGCCAGGAAAAGATAAATTTGCATTTTGAAAAAGAAAAAAATCTAAAGCATCATTTCCTTTGAATATTTTTCCCTTAAGATTAATATCCATGCTTTATAAATATTCACTCAAGGCTCTTTTGCTACGTGGTCTGTGAAAATTCTAAAACACAACTTGGAAGTTTTAAATCTCTTCTATGAATAAACAGGGCTTCACTGTTCTCAGAGCATCCACAAAATACATCTTTGAATTTTTCACTTTTCCCCCTTTAACTTGGCACAGGCCCATCTCTCACCTACTTCTGAGAAACAGTTCAGTCAGCAATGTAATGCTCATGGCGCTGAACTGAGGACTGGACGGAGGTAAAGCAAAGAAAGGAAAATTCCCGTGTTTGTGGAGTTTACACCCCAAGATTGAAAAAGCTTAGATTTTTGTTTGTTTAAAAAAACTATACCACTCAAAACATTAGTCAAAGGAATTTTAGATTTTTGGAACGAGTCAGTATAGGAGCATTTGCCTTACAGTTTCATGAAACTATTCCAGTGATAAGATTTAGATTTAAAAAGTTGTGAAATATAAGTGTTGGACCATGTTTGAATTTTTATAAGCAAATTACTGATTTTTTCCCCTGTACTATTTCTTTCAAACATTACATTAGGCTTCTGATGGGTTAAAAATACATTTTAACTAATGTTCAGCCCTGAATTCCAGCACATAATCTTATATGAATAACGCCACTTCACTCCAAGCCAAAGCGGGGAAATTTGCAATTCCCTCAAAGGATTGCAAATGAGCCCATTGTCAAGCTGCCAAAGTAAATTAACAAGATTTAAATTTTTCCATAATATCTATCAGAAATTCAAATGACTAGTAATTAAAGCTGTCCTTGCTCTCTTATGACATACGCAGCATGACAAAACAGTCCTAATGTGTCACCTCTCTGCTTCTTCCTGTTTTGTTATACCTAGTTGGGCACCAGGTGGCTTATTCTGTAGAGTGTCTTACAGTCTATAAAATTCTAACTGTAAAATAGAAATAAAACAATAAATATTTTATGGTATGGGTGAATATGTTCCTTAAAGCCATGCTGTACCCTCAAGTTTTATAAGAATAGCATTTTCTATAATAAAATAATTTGTTTTCCCTACTTTATGTCCTATTGCATCCAGGAGTTGCAGCTTCTGATTGAATGTGGACAGAAGCTAGGGGACCGCAACCTGGATTTAATGGGGGTGTTGCTTATTTCAGAACTAATGGTCTAATCAAGCATTGAGTCTCTTTCCCTAACCATTCAGATGTCTATTCTAGTCGTCCTTCTAAGATAAAAAGACTGAACATTTACATCATTAAAAATAGATAAATGCCATCAACAGAACCTAACTCACAGTTGGCTCTTGGGCTCTGTGTCTCCTGGTGATCTTAGTATTCCAGTGCTGTGTCTTTTCGGTGATAAGCCCGTGTAAAGGAAATCTGTGATAATTGCTCAATGATTTGAAACAAGATTCATTACTATTATGTTCATGTTGCAGTTTTAGACGTTACGAAATGGCGTAATTTTTAATTGCCAAAGGCTGAGACTTGATGCCAAAGGTCACAGTGTAAAATACTTTCAACATCATGGAAAGTACAGGTGGTAAAGATGTGAAGCAAGGAAAATCTTATGCATATTAAACAGGGATCGTAAACACTGCTGGTAGTTCTTATTGTGTCCGACGCCCAACATTGGACGCCAACATTGCACGGGAGCTGAAGACAAAATAATAACACGTGAGTGTATGTTGTTTCTGCTTCTGTGTGCTGTGGTTTCAGTTTAATGAGACAGTAACTATCACAGTTAACAGTCAATCACAGTGTTTGCGCAAGCCAGGTTTTTTCAGTTCTCACCCTGACATATTCATCTCTTAGTTTAAAGCTTCTACTTTGATTTTTGAATTTAAAAAACATTTTTTTTTTGTTTTGCTATTTAAGCACATTGGAAATGTGTTTTCCATGTTTTAAAAAAAGACCTAAAATCATTGTGAGCTCAGAATTTACCACATGTTTAAATTAGTAGTTAAACCTTGGGATTACTCAATGGATTTAAATGGAATCCATAACGGTTGCTTATCTTTTTGTGTATTTTCAATCATGAATGCATGGTTTTACTGTTTGTTTATTACAATCCAGTTTTGCATATATAATTTGCCTGTGACAATAAATGTAGGGAATAGAAGTAAGAAGAAATTAAATGCTAATCTGCTACTGCGGCCATCCCTGAAGTCATCTTCTGAAGGGCGGTGCTGATTCTTTTGTCCCCACCGCCTGCAGACTGCGTGAAGGAACCAGGGAATAGCAGATCTGCGGACTGGTCCTAGATGGACCCCTAAGATGGAGCCTAAGAAGCTGATTTGTGATTATGCCTGTAAAACACATTTGTGGGATGAGAGCCACGCACATTTGCCCTCCACTCAAACCTCGTTAAATCCTTTACCCCTGAAGTCTTATGGCCATTCCAATGTGCACAACTCCTCTGGATTCCCCGTTATACATTGCTTTGTGTTATTATTTAGGTGTTTGGGTATTAAAATTTTGCCTTTTCAACTAAATTTTCAGTTCCTTGAGGTTAGGGACAACATCTTATAAACTGTTTTCTTATTATCTCTCATATAATAGGCATTTAATAAACATTTATTGAGTTAAAAAGAACCAAATGCAATTGACTGCATATAAAAATGTTCCTACATGCTCTGGGAATCAGAGTATTCACATTTATTTTATTTCCTGGCTAACCATGTACAAGTCAAGAAATTATTTTGTTTGTTTCAAGCCTCATTAACCTCCTTGATTTGCTAACTTATATATGAAGAGTTTTTAATGAAGGAAGTAAACATGTTATGCTAATTAGGATACAGAATTATATATACTGTATCATTTTAACTACCTTAGGAAAAAGGTAGTGCAACGGGGTTCAGAGGGAAACCCCCCCGCTAACCTGGCTTAGGGGATGGGAGAAGGGAGCACGAAAATCGAGAGATTTTGCATATCTCGTGCAACTTGACTAGGTTAATAGTTATGTTGAGAAACTGCGCAGCCAGGGAGATAGGCGTGACTTTAACCCGTGGTGTAGCCAGGGGCTTGCTGTGCCTGAATGGAGGGCATAGAGGTGGTGCACTCTGCGTCCCGGGGCTACTATGCCTGCCCTGACTAGTAATGGCAGCCAGGGAAAGACCGAGGATAAGGGGAACGGGCAGATGTAGCCCACTGTGGGAGGACTTGGCAATGGGGTTGCACCGGAAGCTCTGGGCCAGGATTTAAAGTAGGCGTGGCAACCCTTGGCCCTCTTGGCCTTGTGGGGAGTAGTATCGAGCGAGGAGGCATGCTGTCTGCAGTAAGGGATTTTTGCAATGCAGCTTGGAAGGGAGTGGAAGAGCCATGAGGGAGCGATGATGTAGCAGCCATGAAGCTCTGTCTCCCACTCTGTCTCTCTGTCACGAGATTTGGGAAAAAGAAGGGGAGTTGACTGTGCAGTTTGAAAGAGAGCAGTGAGAAAGGAGAAGCAAGCACCTATGCAGTTTATAGTGAGGAAGGAGGCCACCGGCCCTGGACTGATAAGAAAGGAGATACTGCTGCTGTGATCGTGCCTGCTCTAGCTGACTCCAGAGCTGCAAAGGGCTTCCTGGCAAGATCTTGTCCTGCTGCACCTGGATTTTACCTGGACTTTTAAGGCCTGTGCCTTTCCTGAGTTTCACCATGATCCAAAGTAACATCGCACATGGTTTTCTGGACTGTGATACAGAGGCTGATGACTAGTACCCCAGATCCTGAAGGAGAGAGCTGCTGTGTGCGGATGGTGACTGTTGGACCTCCCAGGGGACTGGAGAGCTGTTTGTGCAGCAGGATTAAGACCAGATAAGAACATGGGAAACTTTGGGGGATGTTTTTGGCTAGTAGCTTGGTGGAGAGCATTGGGAAATGCTGGGTCTCATGGGAAAGGGGGGCTTGGAGCTGAGGTGCTCTAAGCTCTCCCAAGGTTGGAATGTTGTAAATAAAGACCTGCTCCTTTAGGCATTAATTGTCAGGTCTTACACCATGGTGACACGTGAATGGGCCCCAGTCTGCTCAGTAGGAGCAGCTCTCTCTGGATGATTATATGAAATTTTCCATTTTTTCGACTTTTCTAAACTTAAAAAAAATTTTGACCCTTACATTTACTTTTGTAATCAGAGAAAATTGAAAAAAAACTTTGCAGGCTTTGTGTGTATGTGGGTGTGTAATTAGATGTGTGTATGAGAAAGACTGCGATTTTCCTCTTTGAAGTAAAATAAGGCCATAACAATAAAAATATCTAACTAAAGTTGGGTTGTGGTTAATTTCTATTTTACCAAAACCTGTTTAGTAACTTAGATATAAGGAATCATTTTGTCCAACACTTTATTAACTAGAAATCTAGCTATATCTTATTATATGCATATCTCCCTTCTATATTTATAATGTCTCTCTCCAATCCATTTTAATATACCACAAACTCCAACTTATATGACAAATGAAGAGATGGGTTCTAGGAAGTCAAATATCAGAATTAAAAGAGGTAATAGCAATTTCCAATTGGCAAAATGCTAGAAAACAATATATTTTTATGGTCTGTGTTCATATATTGATGAGCAATGACTCAGAAATAGTAAACTTCTGTACATAAACACATATTACTATTTAGCCTCTTTTCCCCTGCTCTTCAAAGGCACAATAGGACATTTGAGGAATTATAAAGTGATAATACTGGAAGGTAATGGCAACACATTGTTTTGAGCACCTAACTCCAACTATGCTGGTTGCCAAGGGGACAGAGTTAGTTAAACAGCATCCAGGCTCTACTCCTGAGTGCATCAGTCTAATGGGGAGACCGATGGACATTCACACATTGTCACACATGTGCTCACTGCTCTAAGCCAGAATGAAATAGTTCAAAAGCAAGAGTTCATCTCCCTCTATGTTGTGCAAGGTCACTTTTATTGGACATCCCCTATAGCCTTCAGAAGTCTCCAAGGGTGAATGCTACATATTTAATAAGCATTTATTATGTTCCTAGTCTCTGTCTGATTTTATGTTAAGGTACAGTTCTTAGAATCGAGGATAGGGTTGAATCCTGGTACTGCCTCTTACCAGCTGTATGAGTTTGGGTTGAGTCTTAGAATCTTGTTAGGGGTTGCAATGAAGATCAGCTGAGACCATTCATGTGAAGATCCTGGCACCAGACGTGGCCAGGGCTCAGCACTGCAGGAGTGTAGCTACTGGGTCTTAGCCACAACTCACATGTGAAGGAATTCACATTTTTTAAAGATTGTATTTATTCATTTTTGGAGAGGGGAGGGGAAAGAGAAAGAGAGAGAGAGAGAGAGAGGGAGAGAAACATCAAAGTGTGTTTGCCACTCAAGCGCTCCCTACTGGGGGGCCAGTCTGTAACCTAGACCCAGGCATGTACCCTGGACTGGGAATTGAACCGGTGACCCTTTGGTTCACAGGTCAGCACTCAATCCACTGAGCCACACCAGCTAGGGCAGGCATTAGCATTTTTAAAATTTCTATAACTCACTTTCTGACTGTAGGCCTCCAGTTCCCTGGGCCACCCCTGAAGCTGTGTGTTTTAAACCCTTATGAGTGGTTTTGCTTTCCGCTGCCTTAGTTTCTTGTTGTGATCAGCTGTGGTTAGAAAACATTGAGTGAAATTGCAGAAATAAACAATTCCTAAGTTTTAAATTGCTTGCTGTTGTGAGTAACATAACAAAATCCCCTGAAGTCCGCTCTGACCTGCTGGGGATATGAATCATCTCTTTACGCAGCGTATCTACACTATACACGCTCCCTGCCCGTTAGTCTCACAGCCGCCATCTTTGTTATCAGATCCATCAGCTGTGGTGGTACTGCAGGCTTGTGTTCCATTAACTCTATTTTACTTAATGATGGCCCCAAAGTGTGAGATTAGTGCTGCTGGCAATTTGGATATCCCAAAGAGAGGCCACAGAGTGCTTGTTACACTTGGTCAGAAGGTCAACTGCAGCCTCACTCTGTCACGAAGCCTACGTCATTCACCTCACTTCATCTCACCTTGGGGACATTGTGTCATCTAACATCATCACAGAAGAGGGTGAGTATATCACAAAAAGATGTTTTGAGAAAGACTACTGTCACACAACTTTTATTACAGAATATTACTGTATTATAATTGTTATATTTATTATTGTTTATCTCTTACTGTGCCTAATTTATAAATTAAGCTTAATCATAGGTATATTTGTATAGGAAAAAACATAGTATATGTAGGGTTTGGTACTACCCACAGTTTCAGATGTCTACTGGGGATCTTGAGATGTATCCCCCCAGGATAAGGGGGACTCCTCTATAGGGACAAGGAGTGGCAGTCATTGGAGAAGTAGCGAACCTTGTCATTTCTCATGCATGTCACTGCATCTGTCTGCTTGACTCTTTGGATCTGGAGGCTTTTTCAGCTTCCTTGGTCTCGCCAGAGCTATGGGGATCTTTAGTGAGGCAATCTATACTCCATTTTCTGGGTAAACCACAGCCACAACTGTCTCTGATAGCTCATGACCTTCAAGGTAGATCAGAGATTCTGGGCAGGTCCCAACGTTTCCTAGAGCCTTCCTTTTCTTTATTTTCCCTTCCTATGGTCTCCTCCTAAATATTTTGTTTGTACCCACATGTAACTCTCCCCTTTTTAGTGTCTATGGATAACTTTGTTATTCTGAAGGATTAGGCTTTTGCAAAGGAAACCCCAGGAAGACTTGTAGGCCAGTTCTGCTTTGCCTAAGCCACCCCCATTTCCAGAGGCAATAAGCTGTCAATCAGCTAAATGGTGGAAAGAGGAAAAGGGAACATACAAGAGACAACAAAACCAAATTAAAGTCTTCATGTATTCTCTAGCTGTAGTAGACTTGGTAAAAACATCGACGAGTAGTACTAGTTAACATTTTACATAGATCTGCTATGCTGGCTTTAAAAATATGTCCACAAATTCTTTGATAGTCCTACTTTCAAAAGGCAGAACTGAACTGAATAGAATACGGCAGAAGTGATGAACTGTCACTTCTAAGTTCAGATCATAAAAAGACAGAGATTTCTGTCTCGGCGTGTCCCTCCCCCACCCCACCACTCCCTTTGGAACACGCGCTCTTGGGAAGCCAGCTTCTGCAACATGAGCTGTCTTGTGGAGAAGTCCACTGGGGGGGGAAATGGGGGAGGCCACTGGCCAACAACATATGAGGGACTGAGGCCCCTCCGCAATGACACGCATGAGATTTGGAAGATCTTCTGGCCCCTGTTGAACTGCAAGGTGACCGCAGCCCTGCCTGGCGGCAGTCTCAGGAGAGACCGCCAGTTACATGCATATGTGAAACAGGCGGGAAGCGCATGTGATAATATAAGGGCTATACAATTTAATAAATGAAATTGAATTAATAGTAGAAAATAAGTTATCTCCATCTCAGTTCTATCGAAGAAGCCACTTTCACGGCAGCATATTAAAAATCACAGTATGGGAATAAGTTTGAGTGGAAGGAAAGAGCAGTGTGGACAGTTTTACCATTCTATAAAGCTGGTTTAAATGAGGTGCCTGCATCGCCCTGCCCAGTACCTGCAGTAACACATGTGGAGAGTGACTAGCACTACCCATAAAAACCGTATCTGTCTGCAGTTATCATTATTATAATCCTGGTCTGGAGTTACTAAATTTGCTTTTCTCTCTACTCTGATGTTTAGAATTTAAAAATAATTGCTGTAACTTTGAAGCAATTTTAACAATGCTTTGTTAGAAAAATTACCCTTCAAAGTGTGATTTACAGAGGAGCATACTGGTGTAAGCAGCCACAGTCATCTGTGTTGTCATAGTAACTTACAGCTTGAACTTAACCCAGTGTGTTAAAGTAATAGAATACTAGAGAAATGTTGGCAGTATTGGAATGCAGAAAGACACGTACACTACCATCGACATGCAGTAACCTTGCCCTGAAACTCATAATAAGCACTTTAAAAAGCAAAAGGCATTTTGTTTCGAAAATGCAGCATTATTGCTTGAACCAAAAATTGCTGAGAAGTTGTATGTGGTCTTTTGTATCATAAAAAAATGATAGTTTCTGCATTTTCCTATGAGAAGTTTAGCATGAGAGATAATTTCCTAAGGTTATATTTGATGCCAAAAATGATAATTATTCTTTGTGTTTTAGGAATATCCTTAAAGAAATAAATTTGGAATTGCAGTTGCATTTAAGATCATGAAAAAATAGAAATTAGATTATTATTTTGACACGTAAAATGAATAAATATGCCACACCTGGTTCTCTAAAATTTCAGCACAACTGAACTCATATGCCATGCACCAAGGTGGTTATATGCACATAAAGCTGAAATACTTGGAACCATTAACAGTCAGTCCAGAGCAGTTATGTGCATTCTCTAGTTCAGATTTTATTAGTAGAGGTGTCATGTAGAAGCTCTTTCTAAAGTTATGCCCCCAGAGACTATTAAATAGCCACTCAACAGTAAAAATAGTACCTTTGTGACAGTCTTACTGTTCTTTTCCTATGGGATATGGAGTACCAGCAGGGTGAGCCTGAGCCGGGCAGTTAAGTCTACAAGTTTTCATGTTCGGTCTTGTCTATATGTCATTGTAATTGAAGGGGATCAGAATATGCTACCCCAAAATATGCCACTTTGGCATAAGGATTATTTTGAGCTGAAAACATTTGAGATTCAACATATGTGGAAAGAAGCCTTTCCTGCAGATGTCCAAATCTGACTAAAAGCAAAAGCTCCTAGAGAACTAAGAACTGCCATTGGCACCCGCCCCCCCCCCCCGCCCCCGGGGGCTGTGCTATGGCCACAAAGCAGAGGGCAAGTTGGCACCAGTGGGTCTGCACAAGCGAACTTCCCTAGCATTGCCCTCACCTTCCATTAGTTTTCCCATATATATACTTAACTTTCCACAATTTGAAGCCCTAAAAGCCTAAAAACACTTTTTCTTTTTCTTGTCACACCTCCACAATTTATTGCTCTTTGTTAAAAATGGTATGTAGGCTCAGGCCTATTGCTTCTTTGGGTCTTCACTTCTTTCCTAAGTAGGCCCCCAAATACTGTAAAAATTAACATCAAATAAAATATGTATGCCATTTCTTCTGATACTCTGTCTTTCGTCGGTCTAATTTTCAGGGCCCCAGGTAAAGAACCTAAGAGGATAGAGGAAGAGTTTTATTTCTCCCTGGTGTAATTGAAAACCTGAACCCCCAATTTTTCCCTTTCTGGGGCATCTGATAATGGGGACTGAGATAAAGATGAGCCAGTTTTGAGTTCAAAAGTCTGGGGATTGGAGTAAGGGGAGAGGGGAGATTTTCTGGGTGAAATGGGACAATGTAAAAGGATATAAAGGGAGATATACTGGAAAAAACAGAGGCTCAGTCTGCTTCCCCACCTGCTTATTTTGGGCTTAACTCAAGGGAAATGTGGAAGAGTTGGGTTTTGGGAGGTTCTAGTTAGGAAAAGATCTGTGTTGTTTTTCTTCTTTTAGGCCTTTCATTTTCTGAGATAACAAGTAGAAGTATGTCATTGAGAAGAGAGATTTAATAGGCAACTCCTTCTGTCCTGAATCCCTGG
Source organism: Macrotus californicus (assembly GCA_007922815.1). Classification (NCBI taxonomy): domain Eukaryota; kingdom Metazoa; phylum Chordata; class Mammalia; order Chiroptera; family Phyllostomidae; genus Macrotus; species Macrotus californicus. The sequence continues at coordinate 45,219 of VMDR010006300.1, forward strand.
ATTAATCTCTCTCAGCCCTGGGCTTGTGATCTCTCCAGAGCACAGCCCTAGAAGGAAGTCAGAGTAGCATTTCCTCAGCTTTTCCTCCCCCTACTCTCTTTTCAAGAAGGACCTTAGAACACACCAGAGTTTATTCCCATTTATTTAGACTTCAAATATAATCTGTCCTTCAAATCCAGTCACATATAAATAGAAATTTCTTGCCCCTTCTCTTCAATGCAATCTCTGCATTAACAACATCCACAGCAGGGATATCAACATCAGCCATCAGTCACAATTGCATTTAAGTGCCAAATATTGTTCTAGGGCTTTATAGATATTCATCTGACATAATTTTCTCAATGATTCCATAGAATAAGCATTGAAACCTTTATTTGGATAAGATATCCAGGCCTGATGAAACTAAATAAGCATCGCACAGCTTCTCTGTTTTCTCAATTGATCTTGTAAGTTGGTTCTCTAATCATCCATACAGAATGCACATCCCCTGGAGGGCTTATTAGTTTTGAAGTGTATTTACTAGTGAACAACTTTATAGCACACCAAGCACAGTAGTTGAATAGTCTTTTGCTGATTAATTGATACTCAATAGCTGTTTGTTGATTGACTGATTGTTGGAGTTTGCACACGGATATGCTTTACCTGACCTTATCTTTTCTGTAGTTTGAACACCATATATCTCAAGCAAAATTTCCTCTTGAGCTATTTTGAGTTGTAGTTGCTAGTACTGGTTAGAGGGCAGAGGGGGGCCTTTAAAATATTTACAGGATTTTATTTATTCCCCAAAGTAACAAGTTACAAACCTTACTCTAGCCTCTCTTTTGATTACAACATCTTAAAATTATATTGTAATTGATTCACTTTAGGTTTTTAATCCACTTTACAAAAGCACACACCCAAGAGAGCTGGGACACTTTAGAAGGAAATCTGCTGCAAACCAGACGCTTGACCTTTCCTGAGTGCTGCAGTAAGTGGTTTGAAACATGACCTCCCTGTGTCAGTTATTTGAGATGGTGAGTTCAGAATTCAGGTTCTGAAGTTCAGAATGTTTGTGTTTATCCAGATGC
>VMDR010006301.1:0-46262 GCA_007922815.1 Macrotus californicus
AATCCTGAGAAAGAAGAACAAAGTTGGAAGTATTATGCTACTGGATATCAAACTATACTACAAGGTTAAAGTAATCAAACCAGCATGGTACTGGCATAAAAACAGACACATAGATTAATGGAACAGGATAGAGAGCCCAGAAATAAACCCACACTTATATGGTCAGTTAATATACGACAAAGTAAGCAAGAATATAAATGGGGTAAAGACAGTCTATTCTGTGTTGGGAAAATTGGACAGATACGTGCCAAAAAAATGAAACTAGACCACATCCTTATACCATATACAAGAATAAACTCGAAATAGATCAAAGACTTAAATGTAAGACCTGAGACCATAAAACTTCAAGAAGAAAACGTAGGTAGTAACCTCTTTGATATTTTTCTCAGCAATGTTTTTTTCTGATATATCTCACCAGGCAAGATAAATAAAAGAAAATATAAACAAATGAAACTACATCAGACTAAAAATTTTTACACAGCAAAAGCAATCATCAACGAAACAAAAAGACAATCTACTGAATGGGAGATAATATTTTCCAATGATACATCCCCAAAAGGGTTAATATCCAAAATGTATAAAGACAACTCAACACCGAAAACAAACAATCCAACTTAAAAATGAGCACAGGAACTGAATAGACATTTTTCCAAAGAGGACATACAGATGGCCAATAGACATATGAAAAAACAATCAACGTAACTAATCATTAGAGAAATGTAAATTAAAACCTCAGTGAGATACCATCTCACATTGTCAGAACGGCTACCATCAATAAATCAGCAAACAACAAGTGTTGGCAGGGACAAAAGGAAACTCTCATGAACTGTGGGTGAGAATGCAGATTGGTACAGCCACTGTGGAAAACAGTATGGACATTCCTCAAAAAATTTAAAATGGAACTTCCTTCTGACCCAGTGGTTCCACTTCTGGGTATACATCTGAAGAAGCCCAAAACGCTAATTTAAAAACATATATACACCTCTATGTTTATTGCAGCATTATTTACAATAGTCAACATGTGGAAGCCACCCAAGTGCCCACCAGTAAATGAGTGGACAAAAAAGTGGTAGTACATATAATAAATATAATGGGATGTTACTCAGCCATAAGAAACAATGAAGTCTTATCATTTGTAACCACATGGATGGAGCTAGAGGGTATTATACTTAGTGAAATAAGTCAGAGAGTGAAAGGCAAATGCCATATGATTTCACTTGCATGGGAAATCTAAAGAGCAAAACAAGTAGACAAACGAAATCAACAGACAGAGGAGATGCAGAGAACAAACTGATGGTTGCCAGATGGGAGGTGGTAGGAGGGGCTGGGTGAAAAAGGTGGAGAAATTAAGTACAAATTGATAGCTACAAAGCAGTCATGGGGATGTAAAGTAGAACATGAGGAATACAGTCAATAATGCTGTAATAACAATAGAGGATGCCAGATGGGTACTTACATTATCAGCGGGACCACTTTGTAAAGTAGGTGACTGTCTAACCACTATGCTGTATACCTGAAGCTAATATAAAATAATATTAAATGACAACTGTAATTGAAAAATAAAATTTGAAAAATCAACATGTTATCCATAGAAAGAACAGGAAATAGAAGGATGTTTCATAAAACCTTTTGTTTTCTTTCTTTTTAAAAAAATTTTTTTGCCTACTCAGAGACATGTGAGTCATCAGATTCCCTGTATTACTAACTTATACCACATGAGGCATTTATCCTTCAAGGGCAAAAAGCCAAAACATTCTTAGAAAGTGGTTTGGAAGGGAGAGAAGCAATCACTTTTTCGGTTTGGGCTTGGAGCTCTGCTAAGGACCAGTGCCTCTAGCACTGAGTGGACACTCTTCACTGCCTCCCTGAGAGAAAGTTCTAGTGAGAACCAGGAGCATAGGGCAGCAAACCCACCATGTGCTGCAAAGGTCCTCTAAGAGAGCATGCATGTTTGTCCACTTTTCACAGCAGGGCACGGCGGTACATTAATACTGTTTGCCTGTTCATTCATTCATTCATTCATTCATTCATTCACAGTCACTCGTTCATGCACTGAGCAATCAGTCTTGAATCCCTTTTATACTCAGAGATCCTGGCCAGGTCCTGTAAGTAAGTGTGGAAACATGCCGGAGGTAGCCTTTGGTTCTAAGAAAAACTAGGTAGTTTCCAAATGCCTGAACTCATTAATTCAGCAAATATCACTTGTCTACTATAAATAAGCAACTTTCTGGTAGTTTCTATCCTAGTTGGACCAAATAGTCAGCAACTAAACAAACAAATTAAAAAGATTTTACTTCATGAGAAATACGAACTTACTTTGTGTGAGCGTGTAATTGCTGTTATTTCACAAGTGGAGCTTAAAATACACTATCTTGTACAGACACTTTTAGCAAGATATAGTCGACCTATAAAACCTATTTAAGCCACCATAAAAAAATGACCAAATTACCTACCAAATTACCAATGACATCATGGGTCTGTGGCAGAGTTTCTCTACCTTGGCCCTGTTGCCATTTTCGGTTAGATCATTGTTTGTTGTGGGCTGTTCCGGGCATTGTAGGGTGTTTTGCAGCATCACTGGCCTCTGTGCACTAGATTTCAGTAGCACTCCTTCCCCAGATGTGACAGTCAAAAGTGATTCCAGACATTGTCAAATGTGTCCTGGGAGGAAAGTTGTCCCTGGCTGAAGATCACTTATCTCTGGGGGAAGTGATTCAGATTTCAACTAGGGACCCTGGAAACACATTCCATCTTCTCTCCCGATGTCCTCACCCAATAGTCTCAGAGAGCTTCTTTTCCTCTGTGTTCACACTTCGTCTTTCTCTGATCCCTGCCCTGTATCAGGGATTTCATTTTCCTCTTCCCATCTGCTCCATCTGGGAAGAGGACAGGAGGAGAAGCTGCCTTCCAGTGGGACAAGTCATCTCTTAGGTGGGAAGAGAGTGGAACTGAGAGGCATTTTCTTAGAGAAACTTTGCCTCTTGCTCCATATTTCCGAGAATCTGGACCACCCTCACTCGCTTTCCATGCAGTCACGGGTCGGCGAGCTAAGGGCAGGCCATGAAGAAGGCAGTTCATATCGGCTTACTTTTTGCTCTTCTAGATGAACAATTAACTGCACTGATTTTATATTTTAAGATAAAGACCTCATTGCTAGTGTATGTGCATATCTACTGAAGAAAATTGAGTTTTATTTTATTGCATTCTGATATGGTGGCCTGTGGAGCGGCCCTGCGTTTAGGAGTGGGTTTTCTCAGAGGAGAAAGATAAGCCCAAATAGAAAGAGTCTCCTTAGGCCACAGAAACTCTAGCTGGGCCAGCTGGGGTTGCGAAAGTAAGCAAGTTGCTCCCTGAGCTTTGGTTGTGGGTTTTGAATCTAGAAGTGTTTCCTGTCTCCTTTGGCTATAGGGTTGCAGCAGTGGCATACATTTAGGAAACTGTGTGCTAAACAAATCCAATGGATTTCGATAGTGAGGACTTTTAGAAGACTTCAAAATGCAGTGCACGTGGTGACTGTCAACACTGGGAGCAAGGAAGTGAGTATCCCAAACTTACTTAATAATGGAAACTTCTCTCATGTCTTAACTTTAAGGGCTTCTTTCTAAATCACTGCCCATTCAAAATGGTGTTGTAGGGGACCCGAGAGCAGAACATTGTTCTCCTGCTCATCTGTTTGGATATGACTCTTTGTGTTCCTTTTCCTCTTCCCAGGTCTTTCATAACATCTTTTTTAAATGATCTTCTCTTGTCCATGCTGTTTAATGGAAACTAAGGAATGAGTTAAAGGACTATATTTCCACATTTAAGCGAGCGCCAACCTCAACCCTGGCCTTGGCCCAGAATCATTTGCTAAGTCCAAGGCCAGCAATGGATTCAGTAGTACTGCAACAGGATTTAGGCCAGGCTGATTTGTATTTTGAAACATCAAATAAAACATCCCCCAGGATTACAAAGTATAGCCAAGGTTGAGAACTCCCTAGGGGCCAAGTTGTCAAAGAGGAGACGGCTTTCCTCGCCACCCTAGGCCATCCTGGCTATGGCTGAAACACTTCCCAGAGACCCTCACGGGAGTAGTGAACTTCTGGGGACAGAAATCTGGTAGATGAGGTCTCCCTCACTCAGAAATTCTCCCTCCACTGCCAACTCTGAAGGGTCAGGATTTGATTTTACTTAGGAAAGTGGCAGTTTGCTACATTGCATTAAGAAGAGATCCTTCATTGGAATGATATTTGTTAAATAATAATCACCCGTGTTGTTTGTAAGATAGAAAATGATAGATATCATTTTCCACAAAGTGATTATTTATATATGAATACCACCTTCTCCTTGACACTCTCTGTGCTTGTGGGGATGGTGGCTGGACAGGAGCTCTGGGCCTGTGGGAATTTAGGTAAAGCATAGTCTGGGATATTTTACTACAATCATACATCAATTTCTGGGGGTTTGTGACTGTGGTTGGAATGCAGTCACCTGACCCTCATGGTGGCGACACCTACCTGTGCCCCTAACACCAAACTCACCCAGGAGAGACCAGGCCAGCCCACCACTGTCAATCCATTACTACTGGTGCAGTTACCCAGGAAGCCATACCTGATTCTCCAGGGCAGCTTTCCCCAACCTTTTTGGCACCAGGGACTGGTTTCATGGAAGACGGTGGGAGATGAGGGGGAGGTGGAGCTCAGATGAGCTTTCTCGAGGTCTGGTCCCTAACAGGCCATGGACCAGTACCGGTCTATGGCCCAAGGTTTGGGGACCCCTGCTCCAGGGAGTACCCGGTACTTGTCACTCCATGTTATACTGAGACCTGCCTTTAATTAAAACAAGAGAGACTGAGCTGTGAGCTGAGTGGTGGATATAAAATCTGGATGTTGAACTGCAGAGGTACAAATACTGAGATGGGAGCAGAGGGGAGGCCTGGAGGTGAAGTGCAGGATATTTAAGGGGGAAAGAACTGCAGAGATGGTCTGTACACCCAAGGCCTAGGGTACAGCTTTGCCCAGAGCATCAAAGCTTAGAGGATACACCAGTGTTAGACAGGAATTTATTAAATCGTGCAAATGTTAAATTCTATTAATAAAACACAACCAGGCCATGTAATAGTTTCCTTGGGAGGGTTTCAAGGGAGGTGGCTATCATTTTGCAGTGGAAGGTCAGAGAAGGTGTCTCTGAAGAAGTGATATTGAAGTTGAAACTAAATGACAGGGAAGAGACTTTCCATGCAAAGATTTTGGGGAGAAGCGGAGGAAATTATGAGTAGGATGACAGCAAAGCTGATAGGCTTGGAGCATCTGGCCCAGAGAAAGATCTGATAGGAAGTGAGGTCAGTGAACAAGGCTCATGTTGTGTCAAGCAGAGACACGCCTTTTACAGAGATAGTGAATGAAGATCCAAACCCTGATGGATCCTCCCCTCTCCATGCTTTTCTGTTCTGTAGCAGCCGTGCATCTGTGACTTGGTGTTTTTCACCCCATTTCATAATGTTGCAGCTACTCAGATACCACTTTCCATGTTCGTGAGCTCCTGGAGCCCACCGGCCCAGGGCCAACTTCTTTCTTTTATATTCACAGCTGTATTATGAAAAGTCTCCAAAGGGAGAGAGAACTAAAAAAGGCTACTCTGGGGTACGTAAGTGCGAACTCTGGAGTTACCACCTCCCTGAGTTAGATGTTTGGAGGGAAGAGTTTACACCCTGCATTTCCTCTGAGCAAGCGAGGACGGCTCACTCCTGCGGGGGTGCACAGCGGCAGCAAAGACGGCTGTTTTGTGTAGCGGCTCTGTACTTGCAAAAAAAAGAAACACATAGTCTTTTAAATATGGTATTTATTTTTTGAGAAAGTCTTTTTTTTTATTAATTGTTCTTTCCTCATGCCTCTGTTTGTAACCCCACACACAGGCACATGGCTATCAAAATAATGTGCCATTTTTCTTTTTCCTTGTTTACTCATTTTTTCTCCTCTGGCTGTGAGGCAAGGGGGAACTTGATGGGGATGACTATAAACTGATGAACATTTTTTTCCATAAACTGCATGGAAACATTAGTCTTTTACATTACACTCACAGCTATATAACCCTTTGTAAGTTTCCATATCAATATTGTCTGCTTCAGACGACCTTCCTAAAGGTCAGGATTTGGGTTCATTTAGGCTACTTGTGCAGTGCAGTCCAACACAGAAGGATCCTCTAGAGGACCTGGTGGCAGCCCCTGGGTCAAGTGGAGCCTGCCCTTCCACCGTTTACATTAGTTCAGAGGAAGTATCAGTGTTTCTGGTATTAGTTCAGCTGGACTCATGGACTGCTGCCTATCACCTAAAATTGTCTGGGAATCCATACATTCCACTACCATTTTTCTGCTCCTTTAAAAGCAGTTTGTCCTTATAGGTAGAACCAACATGTGGTCTCCAAGACACAGCATCTTCATAAAATAAGGGTAGTTGGCAGAAGGGTTGGGTGCTATTACATGACACGTTTCACCCCTGGGTCTCCTCTCTATTTAACCTAGTCTCTCTTTCAAGGTATGATGAGCATGTCACTGATTATTTCAAGAGGGTACAAGTCACCAGCTATTTAATAACAAGATAAATCCCCAATATATGAAAAAATCAAATTATCATAGATTCTGGAATGCAATTTCTGAAGAACCAATCTCTTCCTCCTCTGTGACTCTCTATCAAATGGAAAAAACTGAGGAAAGCTCTTTCAAATATTAGCCTCCGGTTTTTGCATAAGATGGGCTGACAGATAACAGCACCCCAAGTTTAGTGTTCGGCATGGACTTTCCTCACTTCCCCAACTCATGGCTCTCCCATTCATAGGCCCTTCCTGGCTACTGGTTATTAACCCTCCTCCATACTTGAGTTGGATATTGTTGGATATTTCCAGACTGAGAAAGTCTTTCAGAGAGACTCAGAACAAGAGCCCCCCAAAATTCAATAATTGTCTTTTTAATTCTAGAAGAATTAATGACTTGATCTATAGCAGAGGCGACATTTGAACAAACTGAGTCAAGTCAAAAAAGTCGAAACAAAAGTTAGCCCCATAGCTCAGGTTATTTATTTATTTGCTTGTTTGTTTTTTTTACAGATCTCTTCTCTTGTTCCTTTGAATGTTATTAATCTGAATATTTGGGGCATCAGTACAACCAGCAATAAGTAGCTCCCATATTTCAGGTGAGGTGATGAAAGCAAGGGGGGTCATATAGTGGAATGGTTAAGCATATGACTTATGAAACCAGACTACCATGTTGGAAACCTTACTCCTCTGATTTTTGTGACAATTCCTCTGGGAACGAGTCTGCTTACCTGTAGATGGATCACAGTAGATCCAACCTCATGAAGATGTGGCAGAGGAGGGGGTAGTAAATGAGTTAACAATGGAAAAACAGTTGGAACAGTGCCCATACTAGGTGCTCAGTGTGTTAGCTCCTATTAGATGTGCTCCCCTACCGTTAATAAAAAGGGCTTTGAAGAGGTATAGCAGCCCTTTTGAAGAGGTTAGAGTTTTGAACCTATAACTACTGGAATATGTCTTGAGAGATCAATGTGGGAGCACATGCATTTCTGACTTACTCTAATCACAAAACAGTACCATAGGCTGGATACTTTATTTTTGAGCAGAGCCTTGTCAAATATGTGCATCTTTATTTGCATTATCTCTGTTATTGTTCCCAGTAACGAATAATATTGATTAGCTCTCAGCTTCTTAGTTGCCTTACAACTTTTCTCTATTACCAGGGCAGGAAGCTTGCAAACTACATTTTCCAGACTTCTTGGCCTCCTGTTCCTGTCAGTTTCTGTCAATGGGAGGCTCTGGCAGGAGATTGAAAGGTGGGAGTAAAGTCGAGCAAAGTTGAGCAAGCATTTCCCCTCCAGCTTCTGGGGTGTCTCTAGCTGTGCCACAGCAGCCTCAGTGTCGCCAAGGTCATAGCTCTGGGTAATGCCATTTTCCCTTTTGCTCCTTCAGACCTAAACATTGCAGGGTCTTCCTACTAATCTTTGGGCAAAATTACTTCTTTTTACTTTCCAGCCTTTCTAACACATTATAACCAATCCTTTGTATTAAGTTACTTCTGTTTGAAATACCTAGATAATTTTCTGTTTTTGCATTTGGACACACTGATATAGTCCCAAACCACTTCATGGTAATCATAGTTTAAACTAGTGGGATACTCCAACTCCCCCTTGAAATATTTTGCTATTCACTATATAATAATTAAATAAAGTCATTTCTAGCAAAACCTATCAAAATTCATGTGGACATAAGGACAAGTGAACAGACACTAAAGAATAAAGTAAAAAAAAAAATACCAGATGCATTCTGTTAGCTATCCATTGCTGCATAACAAATTCTCCTTAAATGACAATAATCATTTATTATCTCTCATGGTTTCTGTGGATAAGGAATTTGAGAGCACTTGGCTGGATGGTCCTGATACCAAACTGGACCAGATCCACTTGGATTCTTGACTCCTGAAATAAAAGAGTTTAGTTCAGGGATGCTGACAATAAAAGTAAGATTTATTTCAGCTCTGCAGAAGGTGGAAACTCTGGGTGTCAGACCCAGACAGGCACACCGAGGTGAGAGAGAAAGAAGTTTTATAGGGTTGGTAGAGTTCTGCTGGGGTTTGAGTTTCTGTTAGTCTTTAGGGTCTAAGAAAAAGGTTTCTTGTCTTTACTTGGCACCTGATGATAAATGACAGGCTGCTTTCAGTTAATTTTTGTTCATCAGGTGTTCCGCTCTATTCTTCCTTCTTCATGGGAAAGTTGAAAACAAGATGTCTGTGGCCTCACATTCTCCTTTCTTGACCCTGGGTTCTGTGAATAGAACTTAGTAGAGATATTATTACTCTTATTTTCTCGCTTCTTGGCCCTAGATTCTATGACTAGATTATTATTTATTTGTATATCTCCATTAGAACAATGTTCCATTCTGGCTGACAAGGTAGTTGACATGCCCTCCTATTCTATCTCAGTCCTCACTCAGGGTCTTCATGAAGTTGCAGTTAGGTATCAGCTGCAGTTTGTGGTGAGAGGTTCTACTTTTCAAGGTGGCTCACTTGTGGCTAGCATGTCTGTGCTGTCTGTTGGCAGGAGGACACAGTCCTTTTCTGCACTGGCTTCTCCACAGAGAGGCTTAAGAGTTTTCAAAGATAGCAACTGACTTCCACCAAAGAAAGTAATCCAAGAGACCCAAAAGGAAGTCACAATACCTTTTATGACCTGGCCTTGGAAGTCACACATCATTATTTCATTTGTACAGTATTGGTCATACAGGGCCAGCTGAGGGTTCATTGTGCAAAGTGACTATACACAGGCATATAGACCGGGAGTCGAGAACCATTGGAAGCCAACTTGAAGGCTGGCTACCTGATGCATAATCATTGTGTAACAAGTGCATACATAATCTGAGTGAAGATGAGGAATGGAAAATTCTCTTCTTCAAAAAGTGAGCAGGAAAATTATTGATTTCAAGAGCTCCTTGAACAAGGAGGAGGGAATAAAGGGAGGGATATGAGTCTTTCAGGTTTCCCTGTAGCTTATGAAAAATATAACAGGCTAATGAAATGCTGAGTAAGTGTTTTGAGAGTCATGAAAATGATATAGTAAGGAGGGTTGCTTCTCTTTTACCATTTTGTTTTAGCTGTCATTCATTCATTCCCTTTTATAATCAATTAGGGGTATATTTATTTCTTTGCTTCTGACCACTGGAAGGCACTCCACAGCATGGATCCAGTGACTTTATGTCTCTACTCTCCTAGGCATAAAACCCAGGATACCAGAGAGAAGTTTCTGAGAGAGGGAGAGAGAGAGAGAGAGAGAAAGGAGAAGGCATTATCAAGAAGAGCCCAGACAGGGTTGATTAGAATATACAACTACATATATGTGTGAGGCATAATGGTCTTTATTCCATAAACATCTGTGCCAGGTACCATGCTAAGTATTGTGGTAGATTCAAGGATTAATGGGACATAGTCCTTGACCTCAAGAAACTTGTGGTTTAAAAACAAAACAGATCAGCAGACAGCTAATTCTAACACAAAATTAAGAACAACAAGGGCAAAGAGAGGCATAATCCAATAATTATGACCAGAGGGTCAGAGAAGGAGCCAGGAAAGGTTGAGCCTGAACAGGCTTTGAAGAAAGAGCAGGATCTCCACAGGTAGAGGGAAGTGAGTGGTAAGAAGTACCATGTATTTTAGCTGGAAAATCTGAGTAAAGGTGTTGAATAGGGAAGAGAATGTGTCAGTTTAAGGAGGAGCAAGGGATTCTATATGGCTGCAGTGGATAGGTTGGGGTGTGGAGGACTCTGGGTGGGTGGAGTCTGACAAGATGAGATGGGATCACATCCCGTTGAGTCTTCAGTGCCATGCAGGAAGCCTGAATCACTCCGCAATGATTCACATCCAGGCTGAAAGGAAAGAATTGATACAAGAGACACTGAGCCCAAAATGCATATTGCTGGTTGAAGAAATTGTGGCTATTTTAATTCTTCCCTTTTGAGTTACCTGCAGTTGCTAATTTAATTCTTGATAAATGTAAAAATATAATACATAAAATAACTTGTATAGGGTAAAGTAGAAATGGGGTAAAAGGAGGAGGCCAATGAAAGTGGAGCAATTGGTAGGGAAGAGCCTGGGCCTCCAGTGCCGAGGCTGGGGCAGTGAGGAAGATGGCAGAGAAGGGAAGGAGAAAACTTCATTCATATGTTCTCCAATATTTACTGAGTGTCTCCCTTGGACTGGGCATTCCTCCAGGAGCTTGATGGAGAAACAGGTCAGCAGCGAGGGGACAGTAGGATAGACAAAGAAAGTGGGTTATCTTTAAGGCTACAAGAGATTTGAGTCTGTCTATAAGTGAAGGGGAGGGAGCATTTGGAGAATGAACACAAAATGGCAAAGACAATTGAGTCGATAAGAGGCAAGATCCAAGAGCAAATCAGAAGGAATAAGGTCAAGGTCCCAAGGGCAGTGTGTGTGCGTGGGTGTTTGAGCCTGTGCGCATCTCTGTGTCTTAGAGAGAACATAAGGGAATTAGAGAATATGTAATTGTGAATAGTGGGTATACATGAATAAATACATTTTGGATTTGAATTTATAGCAATTCCTGAAAATAAAAATTTAGGTAGAGCCATTTTTTTTTCTGTTGACTGTAAAAATGCTAAGGCCTCTTCAGAGAGAGAAAAATATGTACAACAAATTCAATCAACAAAACAATTGAGGATATGCAGTTTGCCCCTCATTATGTTCAAAAGAGTAGGAAAAAGTGCCAAAAGGAGGGCATAAGAATGACTACAGGAGAAAAGCCACTGCCAAAAGGCTGCTCCGTGAAAGGTGGTGGGTGTGTGTGACACAAGCCCCATGGCCCCTCCTGCGTTAAATAAGTACAAAGCCTCTGAGAGGCCTGGCTGGCACAGGCTGGACAGTCACTGTGCTGGCTTGGCCTTGATAGAGATGCTTCTCACATGCCCTGGTGCTCTTTATGCTCTTCAAAGTTGCCTGTTTCGAAGAATTTGTGTTTGGCCAGAGTTAAATGAGCCATTTTGCTTGGGATTTCTCTTCCTGCCTAAGGGATAACACAGTCAACATATTTCAGGTGAAAGCTTGAGAAGGCAACCAGAGAACTATGAGGGTCCCAGAGCCATTCTTCACAGTCACTCCCCAAAGCTCAGCAGAGCCCTTTGAGGAGAAGCAAAGATCAAGGCCGCACAGGCTCTGGAATCAGTGGAGAGTGGGACTGTCAGTCAGGCTGCAGCTAATTACCTCTGTCTGCCGTCACCCACTAGCTAGCTTGCTTAGTCTTTCTTCTTTCTTAATCAAGAACAGGCTCACACCATGGTATCTCAATGTAAACAAAGCAATTTGTGACTTAATTAACCCAAATGGACAAGTGTGTCCTTTTCTCCCTTCTCCTCTTTACCAGGGTTAGACTATTTGAGGAGTTTTTCTTCTTGTGGAAGGCAGTGGTTGTCTGCAGGAGGTCTGGTTTGACTTTTTCTTGTGTTTCTCTTACCCACCTCCCTCCCTCCAATACTCATAGCAAGTGATTCATTCCAGGTATTCCATGGGGATTGGACCCACTCCCTTCTGTGTTCTGGGTAATGTTCAAGTTGCAAAAACCATCACCATTAAAAATCAATCCAATATATGATTTGTCCAGGTGATAAGATATGTAGCTAATATTAGGTGCTGTGATTTATCAAGAGAATAACTATCTTGTGATACATTTCATGAATGTATCATCAAACCATCTATCACTATAACAATGAACTTTTCATATTGGAGCAGGCTAGCAACTGGGATAAAACCAAGGAACTCACCTGCATGTCTATTAAATTACTGGAGGGAAAGGAGGCAAATAAAAGGTTCTTGTCCTATCCCCTCACTCTGACCTCTTCTGCCTCTTTCTTCCTTCCGCTTTTAAGGACCCTTGTGGTTATTCTGGGCCCCCAAGAGAAATCAGGATGATCTCCCTGTTTTAAGGTCAGCCCATGAACAACCTAATTCCATCTGCAGCCTAAATTCCCCTTTGCCATACAGCTAACACATTCAAGGCTCCAGGAATTAGGACACGACATCTTAATGAGGCCATTATTTTCTGCCTATCATAGGACTTACATTTCTTTGTGCTCTCTCTCTTTGGGCTCACCATAGTAACAGATGAAGCAAAGTGAAGTCTTAAGACAGATTCCTGAAACAGATCAGGGCTCAAATTTCAGCTCTGCATTTTACCACCTGCTGGACTGGGGCAAGTTACTGACTCTCTAGACTTATTTCTCATCTGTAAAGTGGGCATAACAAAATCTCCTACAGAAATGAATGCAGAAAATGGGAAGATGTTCACAAAACTTCAGCCTAATGCCTAACATTTAGTAAGTGCTCAATAAAAGTAAGGTTTTTTTCCCCCTTAAGTTAGGCAGAGTAAAGGTGCGGAGACAAAAGAGACAGAGTATAACCCTAACTCTGCACACAGAATCCCCACAGATGGTTCAGTCCCGGGGCTCTCTCTGAGCTGGTCCCTGCTGCGGAAGCTTCTTGGTCTTACAAGGAGAAAAAAAAGTTCATGTGTCCTTTTCTGCTGCCCTGCTTTGGAGGCTGCGATTTTCTTTTCCTTTGATGAAGGCCAAGGGATGCAGCCTGGGGACTGACCCACCGAGCCATTGCTGCTGCTGGGGAAGCACCCTAATGGAAGTGGCTGAAACGGTGGGGGACATCCAGCTAAGCCCTATCTCCGCCCAACCACAATTATTAGCCCAGAGCCCCATAGCACCCACGCCCTCCATTCTGGGAGGCATATGGATTAGATGCTGAAGCGAAAGTCAGGGTTTTCCAGGACTAATTACCCCGGACTTCGCATAAAAGTCGACGCTTGCGGGGTCCGAAGCAGAAGCGCTGCTCAAGGAAGAGAATCCGAAGTCAAACTGTCTAACTGGACCTCCCCACCGGCTCTGGTGGCGATCACGGCTGGAGAAGGGCCCAGAAAACACAATGCGCGTGCCTAGAAAGGCTGGGTTTCCAGGAAGCCGCCAGGTTACCTACTGGTTTGACAAAGGAGGGGTGGGGGAGAAGGAGGAAGGAAGGAAAAAGTGTTAGCAGATAGTGTTGAAGAGGATGTGGAGCAGGGCAACGGGCGAAGGGGGATGGGGAGATTTTCCAAATTTCTTTTTTTGGGAAAGAAATTCAATAAGAATTTTTTTTCAAATTGAAAGCATACCTACATTTTAAAAATAATCACATGTACATACTTTTCTTTCCAGCAGTCCAACTTTGAGGAATCTATTCTAGGTAAGAAATAAAAATACTAGTATAAAACATTGTGTAAGTAGGAATATAAATATTACAGCAATATTTGTAGGACACCCCCCCAAACAGCAACAAACCAAAAAACCTGGAAAACCTAATGTCCATCAATGGGTGGAACATTAAATAAATTGTAGTATGGCCATCTGAGAAATATTGTGTAACTATTTTAAATAAGGAGTTATTTATTTAGCTGCTGATTTGGAAGGATTTGGTAAAAGAGAAAGAAATATGTACTTTTGAAAAATGAAAATAATCCCCACCCTCTATATGTTTTTATGAGCATGGGGAAGGGTATGGAAGGACAAAGTTCAGTCTATTAACTAGCTCACGCAGAGTGGGTTAATGCCCCCTCCACTATGTATCATTGTATTCCTTTGCTGGTCACAGTAAATGCATTACTTTTTAATTTGGGAGAGGAATGTAATATAAATGGCAAGGAGTGGGAAGGGTGAGAGAAACTGTGGAGGAAGCTCCTGGAGGAACCCATTAGTACTGGGAGCACCCAGCCACTCCAGGATGGGGTGGTAGCCAATGAAAGCCAGGGGTCTGGCCTAGGCTTTGGTGCCAGGTGAGGTGGGGCAGGGTCTGGGTACTGTCCAGAAGCTGACTTAATTCAAAGCTTATCTAGAGCATCCTCTGAGAAGGCTAGAGTTCATGGAGCACAGTGTATAGCCTGTGTCCCAAGAGGAATTTAAGCTGCTGGACTACACAGGAAAACTGACCCAAAGTAGTAAAGGTCATAATGAGGCTCTCTACTGAGGTCGTTTGGAAGAGGTTATTTTTTTTTTTATTATTACACAGAGAGAGATTTATTGCTCCACTTATTTATGTATTCATTAGCTGTGCCCTGACCAGGGATCAAACTGAACTGGAAAACTTATGATGCTCTAAGCAACTGAACTACCTGGCCAAGGCCTGGAAGAGGTTATTTTGAAGATTTCAGGGAGAGTCTTCTTATCAAGCCTGAATGGAGATAAGAGGAAACAATAATAATAATACCTAATATTATCAGGTAAGAAGCATGCTGTGTGAAAGCACTTTACCTGTGGTATCTCATTTGATGCAAGCACAACACGATGAGGCAGGTATGATTAACCCTGTGTTGCAGAGCAGGAAACTGAGATATACTGAGGGGTTAAGTAGCCCACCCTTGGTTACACAGCTGGTAGCCCAGGTTGTCTGGCCCCACAGTCCTCACTCTAAAAGCGGTGTCTCTACAGGCAGAGGATCTGGATGGAAGTGTTGCACTCCTGCTGTGGGGCTGAAGTGGGGACATTGCCTGAGCTGGACTGAGCACAGTTGCTTTATTCCAGTCCTTCGAGTTTGGGGCTGGGCCCCCACATCCAGTAGTGGCCCCTGGGAGACGCTGTTCTCCTCTTTGGAACTAAAACACAACAAACAGCATCACAAAATTCCATGACCCCGGCCCCAGACGGGATGGTGGGTGGAAGGTGGGAACCCAGTGTCTTATAGAAACCACACAGCTGGCTTGCACGTTGCTCCCCACCTTCCGTCCCCAGCCCTCCTTTTGCACTGGGGAAGGGGGCAAGAGAAGCAAGGCTTCAGTTTCCTTTGGTAGGTGTTGGAGAGGAAGGAGCAATGGACCAGTGAACCTTTCCTCTGGTCCCAGGGGACAGGGCAAGGTAGACTCTTCCAGAGAATGGACCCCTCTGGGACCACCCTTGCTGGGCAGTGGGAGACGGAGAGAATGGTTGGAGGCCTTCCCAGAAGCAGTTCTGCTGGGACTTGAGAAAGTTTCAGGAGAGAGACAGGAAAGGTTCCATCTGTTTCCTGTCCCATCTGATTTCCCCTGGACTGCTCTGGAGGCTGAGGCTGCAGTGAAAGGATCTCTGGTTCCACAGAAAGAGAATCTGTGTGGTGATATTAGTGCTCCCTTGCTTCTCTGAAGGTTCTGAATGAAAATAAGTCCCAATTTCATCTCCACCCTCCATCTCTCCTCCATAGCTCTGTCATCTGCAGCTCTAAGTTCCTCCATCACCTTCTGTCTTTAAGACGGTCACCCCCTCTCTCCCCTCTACTAACTCTACTTCTGGATTGGTTTCCCCCCATTTTCCATGTCCCCTTCATTCTCTGTCTCCTCTTTCCCTGTAAGTGTCCCTCTCAGGGGACCTGGAGCTCTTCAGCTTCGCCTGGGACTCTGGAATTGGCCTCTCAGACGCTTTCAGAGGATAACTAAACATTGCACTCAAGTGAATTTCTGTGTCTCCAATCCACTCAGGCAGAAGATGGAGTAAAAGTAGGGCCCTTCCCCAGTCCCAAATGGCCTCAGGGGGGGAGGGAGAGGGCCTCGTGGAAAGCCGCGTGGGTGGTGGACAGAGCTGGAGATTCTGCTCCGACATGGGGAACATGAGGCGGAGGTAGGGTGATTTCCTTGGTGCCTGACACCCATGCACACCCCACTCTGCGCCATCTCAGTGGTGGGACATGCTCACCCTGGTTAATATTTCCCTGAACTGAGAACAGGGCTTACCGCGTTGCTGCCTAAAAACAATAACATCAGCTAACAGATGGAGATGTCATCATGATTCAACAGTAAATTATAGCTGAAGACGGCGCGATAATAATTTAAACAATCACCACAACAGGAAGAAGGGTTCTTCAATTGCGTTTCGGAGCCTGGCCACCCTGCATTCCTGGGGATTTCTCCAAGTGCACACGAATGTGGTCCCTGGCCCAGGACAGGGCGGGGGAGCCCCAAGACACCGCGCCAAGATTTCTCGAGGCTCCCCCGGACCATCTGGGACTGGGCAGAGCGGGGGCGTGGAAGGACCTGGGAGCCCGCTGGAAGCGCAGGAGGACCGGGTTCCTGGAGAAGAACCCCGTGGGGACAACAGCCGCGTCGGCGCTCGCAATCCCCGCCCCTCATCGCCTCTGCCCCCTCCCTCGGCCTCGCCTCCTCCTTGTTGTGGAAGGAGATTGACTTCTAGGTGGGAATCCCGCGCAGAGAGGGAAGGGGTATCCTCCGTGTCCCGCCCACGCCGAACGCCTGGGGAGAACGACGCGCGCGTTTTCTTTTGTGGAGCAAGGGTCTGGGGCTACGCACAGGTTCTCGCTCCGTGTGCGGGAAGATTCCGAGAGGAGGCGGCGCGCTACTCCTGCAAAACATGGGGACCCTCCCCCTTTCTCCTCGTTCTCCGCCTCCCTCATTAAACAGATTCGTATTTAAAATAGGCTCAGACATTTTCATTTGAATTCCCGGGGCTGAGCTCGGGTTAGCATAGCCCTATTTACACTTAGACGGAAAATAGTCATTGAAACGAAACGATCAGAACAACTAGCGTTCCCCGGTGGGTGACCACTCCGCGCAGGTAGTGAGGATCTCTTTGGGTTCTGACCGAGAAATCAGGGGTCCACGGAGGAGCGCGGGTAGCGGGTGCAGCTATTTCTAGAAGTGGCGGGGCGCGGCGCGTGCGTGAACTGGCCGCGGTAATGTATGCTGCCATTAAGAATCTGTGCAGCTTTTAGCGCTCCGGGCGCAGGGACGCATGTGTTGCTGGAATTCGGTCCGTGGGGGGAATGCAGATTGGGCTGTGGCCTAGTGGGTTTGATTTATGAACTGTTACACTAGCGATTGTTTACTCATTGCATTTCAGAGTCCCCGCGCACCCTTCAGGCGGCGGCACGGGCACTCCGGGCAGCCTCTCTCCACCTGTCCTCTTCCTCCGCCCCCACCCCGGGGGACGCCCGCAGCTCCCTCCCATCCTCACGTTCTCCAAGAAATCCGATTTCGATTTCACCGAGCCCAGACACGCACATTCGGCTCTCCCGCCCCCAGCCCGCCCCAGTCCCACAGGCCTGGGCGCCGTTCCCTCTGCTCCCCTTTACTCTCCATTGTTTACTTCTCCGTAAGGCCATGCGGGGCCTATAAATAGGGGAGGTGCAAGTAGCTCTACGGCCTGATCAATAAATCCCCGTCTCCTTGCCATTTCGGCTGAGCTGTCTTATTAATTATGAAAGGATTCACCTGATCCCTGCCAGGGACCACAGCCGCTCGGCTTCTCTGTTAGAGCCCTTAATGGCGGTTCCTTCGCAAGGCGCCACGGGCCACCGCAGAGGAAGAGGCGAATCGTGGTTAGGGCTCGGCCTGCAGGGACCGTGGTTAGGGCTCCGACCCGCCCGGAACGCGGGCCGCGCACCGCCGCTGGCCTTCGGTCTGCCCATTGCTCTCTCCGCTGAGCGCAAACCCACCTGCTTCAAATCTTAGCCAGAAAGGATCTCTGCTTTTTAGTTCATTAAAAAAAATAAATAAATAACTTCCCCATTGTCTTCTTTGAGTACACAGAATTTCATGGGAATGGCAGTGTCCCAGTTCAGGAGGGTCTGCTTGAAGACGATAGATTATCAAGTAGCATGTGAACAGGTGAACTTATCACCTGGCTTCGTGTGTGCCTTCAGGTACCTCTGAGAACTTGGCCAGGAAAGCAGGCTTGGGGCAGGAAACAGACGACACCCCCATTTCAAACAATAACTTTTATTTTATACTTCTCTATACTTTGTAGCAAATCTTTTTTGCTGAATTTAATTTATAATAAACTTTTTAAATTACATCTCTCTCTCTTTTTTTTTAAAATCAAGGCTCTCTATGTCAAAATCTTTTTAAACTATATTTTAGAGTAACATTTAACACCCCCCCTTGTGATCTACACCGTTGGATATTCAGGTATTACTGTATATGTAACAGCTAAAATAAGAGAGGAGGGAAAGGGAAGGCAGTGGACTTGGAAAGATGCATCAGTAACAGCAGGTAAAGCTGAACCTCTCAGTGACTTTAGCAGCATCGCTTCTGGTAGCCTTTACCTCTAACCCAAGATTTCCCCGACCCTTTTCCTCTCTCCCTCCTATCCTTAAAACACAAAGCCAACAACCTGTCCTTTCACTTTTCTTGAGGAGAAATGTGCAGCGGTAATGATCAAAACAAGATACTGTGGGAGAAAGTAGTGAGCGTGAATTATTCACCAATAGCTTCCCTTGTGGACATCTCTCCTGATTTCATTCCCCTGGCCTTCTCCTCTCCTCTTTTCCTGCTAGGAGGAGCCCGTCATTTTCTCATGTATTAACATGATTAGTATAGTAGGTGGCCCAGGGCCGTTCCTGAGATTCTTTTGCCAAAAAATAAAAATTTTTAAAAATGGGGTGGGTTTGCCGTTTTCTTATTTTTATGTGAAGAGGGACTAAAGCTGAGGTCCGATTTTGGCTGTGCTTGCTTGCTCACTGATTGGTAACATTTGGGAAATAAAAAAACACAAAAGATCGAACAAAATCAGAAAGAATCAGAATTTCCCACAATCCTATATGAGTGTTTTCAGCATCACAGAGAATCACAACGTCCCCAAAGAACGAATGAATCTTCCTCTCGATTTCCGGGAGCATGGAGTGAGTGTGGGTGGGCGCGCGGGGGGAGCCGGCCCCGCGCTCAGAAGGAAAGCCAGGTCGCTAAAGCTGCCGAGAGAGACGCCAGGAGCACTGGGAGCGCCGGGAGCAGGTACCCCGCCGCCCCGTTGCCGCTGCCGCAGAGTTCGAATAAGCTGCCTTGGATGTTGAGGTTTTTGGATTCTTTTCTCAGTTTATCCCATATATCTTTCGCCCCTTCCTGGCAATCCGTAAGGGCTGTGACCGTGCAGCTGTGGAAATCCTCCCAGTATCTGGCGAGGAATAGAACAAACAGAAGAAGCAGATTCACTTTGGGCGCGGGGGAGGACCCTGGGCCTGCGGCAGCGCGCCTCCGCCCTCGCGGCGGAGCTAACCTCGGCGGGAGCCCCCTCCCTACCTCCTCTCCACGGCCCTGGCGCCGGGGTCCTGCGAGGTCAGCCTGCTCCGGACCCTAGCCTACCCTAGAAACTGCGGTCGGAGGAGAGGGCCGCCCCCTTCCACGTCTGGTTTCTCTCCCCGGGTGCCCGGCGGGGAACCCAGCAGCCAGGATCCAGGCCGCACCGGCTGCGCCACGCTGGCACCTCGGCCTGCGCAAACAGATTGCTCGCCCTCCTCGGGGAAAGCTAGGAAAACAGTGCTAAGCCTTGCAAGCTGCCGCCCATTAATGCCTCTTAGCTTGCAAGATGGGTTACTTGCTCCGAGCGCGGCCCTCCCCACTGGGCTTCTCACTTTCTCCCCCCGCCCCCCGCACCCGGCTCTCCTTCTGCCTCCTTCCCCTCCTGGCGCCGTGGTACTTCCTAGCCCGCCTTCCCCCCTCTCCCCTACTCCTTTCCCTTTGTTTCCCGTACTCCCACTTTCCCTTTCTTTCCTCTTCCCTTCTTTGTCTTCCTCCTTTCTCCTCCCTCGGTTTCCCTCTGTTCAGTTCCTCACTGCTTCCCCGTCCTCACTTGCTTCGGTCCTCCGTGGCTCCTAGCCTTGCTTCCCACAGTCTCCCAGCTCGGATTCGGTCTGGAGGATCCTGCTTGTCTCGCCCCTCCCCGGGTCCAGGAGTGTCAGTGCCCGAGCCCCTGGGGCTAGCTTTGTAAACGTGCTTTTTGCAAACCTCTGTGCTCCCGGCCTTGCGCACTTGATCCCTCCTCTTCTCCCTCCGCCCCTAGTCTTCGTTGTGGGCTCCCTGAGGCCTCCTCCCCAGAGCTGTGGGCGATAGGGCCCAGCCCCCCAGGCCAGGACTCCAGGGCTGGCGCGAGACCCACAGATGCCAACCCTTGTGGCACACGGTTCCCCGTCCTTCCCTTCCACCTCTTCCTCCCGGCGCCGCCCTCAGCGGTTTCCTCCCACTGGACTCACCTACTAGTCCTGCCCCCCACAACCTTCACCCAACCTATCCTTTTTTATTGCCCCCCCCCCTTCTTCTGAAAACCCAAAATAGATCCTGGGACTAAATATAATTCCAACCCGTGATCGATTCCTGGGGCGCTGTCTCCTTCGGTGCTGGGTCGATCAGTGTGTCTCAGTAACTCTTGCTATCTTCCACCTCACCCGGCCCCGAGCGCCAGGTCACTAGTGACCACTCTCCACGCAGTTTGGTTGTATTGGCTCCTATCTCTCCCTTCCCCTCAGTAGGTTGGACTGTAAGCACGTTGAAGGCAGGCACTATGTTTGATTTATCCTTCTTTCCATTCCCACCCCATCTAGCTAATAATAAAGTTAAAATGCTTATTAGATTGTGTTGAGCGCTGGCTGTTTTCTAATGACCTCCCTGAGTCTCTAATTTATGGGGGCTGGGAGTCCAGGGGTGTAGGGCTTCTAGAGTCCTCCACTGGAAATAAACAGCAAGATTTTAGAGAAACCTAAGAGGCAGAGGGACAGCTCTCTGCATAATTGCACCTCCCAAAGGCTGTCCAAATCCCTCCTTTCCTTCTTCACTCCCAGATGGAAACAGGATCCTCCTAGAAGAGAGACACTGTGGAAAAGGACAGATGTCCGGGTGGGAATGAAAGGAGGTGGGCTTCAGCAGGGTGTTGAGCAACCAGCTCACCAACCCAATGGGAGCCTCAACTCAGGTGTGGCCTGTGATTTCTGGGAGGGGCCCTCCTCATTTCATTTTTCAGGACCAACATTTTGCTAAGAAAATTAAAATAACTTGGAATAGCCAAGTTGTAGCAAATGTTGGAGGATTTGGGAGCTGATCTATGTTTAACCTGTTGTTTTGCTTTATAGATACATTCTTACCTATCATCAGACATTTGGAATTACAGTAGGTAGATATGCATGCCAGACCCCAACTTTTGTTGCTTTCCTGATAGGAAGGTATCAGCTACTTAGCTGTTGTGGTTCCTGGTGGATACCGGAGTATTTAGGAAAATGTGTAGCAACATTGACCCCTGTTTATTTGTAATTTAAACAAATAAACACCCCTCCCCACCCCCAGGAATTAGAGAGAGAGAAAAGACTTAACAGTATAAAAAGGTGGTACAGCAAATGGTCATTTCAATCTCTGGGGTACAAGGAAAACATCTTGTCTTAACTTCATTGAAAGGGCCATTATGGGGGGGTGTTGTCACAGCTGTTCTTGAAAAATAGAATAAAGTGTGTGTTATTGCAGAGGATAGGGGTATTTCTAAGGTCTGCAACAGCTAAAAATGTCACTGAGCCTGTCCATGAACTCTCATGGCCCTCCTTGGGCCCTTAGCTACCCTGGTCTTCGAATACAAATATGTGTAGACAAAGAAAGAAAAACACAAAAGCAAGGAGGGCAACCACCCTAAACCTAGGCAATTGCTATACGCTCCGCAGTCACTGGATGCGGAGACACACTCTTCTTGGGCAAAGTCACTGGCAAGAAACCCAATATTCTTTCAGCCTCTCCTGGAAAGAGGAAGAGGGACTTGTGCTCCCTTGCCTGCCCTCCAACTTTCTTGATGTGTACCTGAGGGGAATTTTAATCAGGAGAAGTGGACAAAATAGGCGAGAGGCTTTCCTTTTAGGCAAGCTTATTACCTAATACACTCCTCAAACCAAAACAAACTTCTTTGGGGAGTACTGGGCAGGCCTGCCATTCACGAAGAAGCAAAGAACAGGAAGACTGCTCCAAAGCAGAGAAAACTGGTGACAGCTCTCACTGCCCTTCGCCCCGGGTTCCAGTGCCTCTGTGCTGGACTGGGCTCGGATCTGAACGATCCTCTGCCCATTCCAGGCTATAGGGCCCCTTTGGGCAGAATAGGCCCAGGCAAGGCCTGAGGGTGGGAGCCCAAAGGTGAAAATGCGCCAATTCGTGGTGGCACGGATCTCTCACCTCAGCAGCGCCCCCTGAACAGGTACCTAGCAGACCAGAGAGGACACTTACGTGCATACGGTCTTGATGTTCGTTTTGTCGTCCAAGCCCTGCGGGTAGTTGGCCACGCTGTCGCCCAGCTTGAGCAAACAGTCCGAAAAGCCCTTAAAGACCGCATCGCACTTGCCCGCTGCTCTCACGGCCTGCACCAGGTACGCTGCAGGGAGGAGGGGACACCAGTCAGCAGCGCCTGGATCCCACCCTGCAGCCCCAGGGCGCATCCGCCCCCCAGCTCCGCGGGGCTTTGCCCCATGGAGTAGTATCCAGCCTTTGGGTGCGCCAGAGTTAACGGTGAATGAAAGATGTGGTCCCAGAATGAATGACCTGCACCCAACTGCCGTCTTCTGCAGATTGCCGCTGTCTGAGCGGGTGTGGGTGGCTCCAGCAGAGTATATTCCTGTCCTGCAGCTCCCTCCCGCATCTCCCTCTATATCTTTTCTGTTTCCACTGTCCACTCTTGTCACCTGCATTTCCCCCTTTATTTCTCCCTTTCTACTCCCTCCCTCCTTCCCCCCCCCCCCACTTCCCCAGCAAGACTGGTCAGGGCTCTGAGAGTGCCTTCTTCCATTTCTGAGGTGACAGAGGGGGTCTTACAGCAGAATGTTGAAGGGAGGGATAGGCAGGCGACAAATCATGGGGCTATGCAGCTCAACCTAATGCCACTCCGTGTGAAAAAGCCTGGACTTGGCTCCCAAGTCCTTCGTGGGTGCTCAGCAAACACTGCTGCATGAATAAGTTAGTCAGGTGTCTGCAAGCCACCAGCAGTCACCAGAATGGACTGGTTCATTATAAAACCGTTTGTTATAAAACCGTTTGCCTACCGTGCAGTCTTTGTTTCGAAAGAGATCCTTCTTGCACCCTTCCCGCCCCACTGGGGAGACAGCAGCCTAGGCGTCCCGGACTGGGCAGAGACTGACGGTGGTTGGGTCAGCCTGAACCCGGCAGGGTCAGGAATGTGTCTGTAGCAGCGACCCTGGGTCACCTCCAAGGAGGCCAAATCCTTGAGCCTCGGGTGCCCTGCTTCCTTTGCTTAGGTTCGCGGTCCAGCTCCCCCCACACACTTAACCTCCCCCTCCTCCCTCCCCACCCCCCTGCCGAAAAACCGGCCACCACTCCCGCCAGCAGCAGGGTGGCGGGACCTTTCCTCTCTAGCTCAGTCTTGCAGTTGAGGGCCCAGGTGGCTGGAGCCCGGGGCTCTCGGCCTCTAGGCTCGGGGCTGCCTCCAGAGGTGGGGCGGGAATAGCAGCTGGGGCGGTGGGAGGAGGACGTGGTGATGCGCAAGGAAGAGGAGGCCCAGGCCGCACTGAGGTCCACTCTGTTAGCCTCTGGGCGGTCAAAATCTGCGGCTCGGGGCCTGAGAGAGAGAGAGAGACTTGCTCCAGACCGCGGACGCGCTGCTGTGGCCATTCTCTCCATTTCAAGGCCAAAGAGCCGGGATAAACGTTCACTGGCGAAAGGCCAAAACACTCCGGGCGCCAGGAGGGCGCACAAGAAGCGCAGATCTTCGCAGTTGGGGCGAGGGGAGGGGCGAATCTTCTCAGAATCGAAATTGGCCTAAAATGCCCACGATCCCGAGCGTCCGCTCCTTCTTGGGCTCTGTTCACGCCACCGAGTCTAGTATGTGGATGTCCCTGGGGAGGACCGTACCCCACAGTCCTCCCTCCCCCAACCGCTGCCAGACACAGACAAGGGGAAAGGTGACCAAACCTGCAGCAGCCTCCCCGAGCGCACCGTTTACAAATTGCTGCAGGAAGAGCAAGGCGGTCCTTGCGCTTTCTAATCCGGAACGGGAAGCTCTGGGGAAGGGACTAAGGTTAACTTCGACCTCGGCTCACGGTATGGGTAAACCTTGACAAGCACCCCCCCTCCACACACACGTGAAATATTAAAAGCCCGTGCGACTGCAATATCAAGTAGAACACGGATGTTTGTTCTAATAGGAATGCGTTTACAACGAAGCAAATCCTATCCGTTGTCCTTTATGATGGATGCCACAAATGCTACTTTATAGCGAAAAACGAAATAAAATATAGACCAGCCGTTCCCCCAGACCCCTGTCTCTCCTTACCCCTTACTTCCACCCCCAAACTCGGTGGTGAAAGAGTAACCCCTAAGTTGTATTCACATTTTTTAAAGGGGACCTGGGGATTGCTGAAGGCGGGAAGCTCTCCTGTCACGTTATCTTTCCAGGCGCTGCTGGAGAAGACCCTCCATACCGCGCATGTGTGAGTGTGTGCATGTGTAAAATAAGAAGTGAAAATCGTGAAAATTTTTCTTTCTTTTCTTTTTCTTTCTTTTATTATTATTATTATTATTATTTTTTGCAACTATGACTCCTTGTCTCTAGTTGGCTCGGTTTCTAGTTGGCTCGGTCGGTCGTGGAGGCCAGGAGCTTGCGCTCGGGACGCATTTTGCAGGCTCATGCATCAGTGCAGGTCGCAGTCCACGCGACCCTCGCTGCTGTTCCTGGACCCGACTTCAGAGATGCTCGGGCATGAGGCCCAGGCTCCTTCCATGTCCTCTCCGGTGTCTGCACCTTGTGTCATTTCCATCAGCTCATTCATTCGTTCGACCTCTCATTCATTCCAAACTTCCTCCAGCTGTGTCTTCACTGGTGTTCATCACCCTCTCCACCTCCCCTGCCCTCCTCACCCCACCCCCCACTTTTCTTGCCAAATGTCAATGATTTGGGACAGCTCCCAGATATGAATTAATAAAGATAGAAAGGCTCTGGTGTGGGAAAGGACAGACATTTGGGAACAAATTTGTTCATTTTCAATTCCACAGCCAAAAATGGTCATTTTCGGGCTGAGGTTAGTGTGTTCCAAGTGTACCCCACATGCACAATTGCTGTCTCCCCCGTCCCCAGTAAGATTATTTCCCACTGGGAAAACAGAGCCCCAAACATTCTCTGATTTAAAACCCCCATTATCAAAATAACTGCTGTCTCCTGCCCTCTAAACATTTGCAGGTTGATTGCAAAATGACATATTTACCTATATGCAACATTTAAGGAATTCGATGCAAATAGAAATGTTCTTTATTTATTGCATTTCTCTGAACTAATGTCAAAGAATCAAAACAACTAGATTCAAAACATCATTTCTCAGAATTAAATGAAAATGCCAACATCTTGCATCCACACACTAAAATCCGTATAATGTCCAAGCAAAAAATCAGATCCTCAAAATTATGTCAAATGTATAAAAACCCACCGCAAAGAATGCATTTTATTGTATAGATAACTCCAAACCCTGTTTCCTTCACATTTCTCATGAGGAAAAATACCATGCATTTCATCTCTTGACCCAAACCAATTCCCTAAAGCTCCCCCCACCGCACCCTCCCCCCACAATACTGCAAGGATTTGCCTGCAAAGAATGCTACAGCCTGAAATGATAACAGGCAACAAACCCCTGTTGCCAGAAAACCCTTTTGAGAAGTTCCTGTTTTACTCTTGTTCTTTCTATTAATAATCTACTTCACTTTCACTTTTAGGTCACCTTAATTGCTACTCTGACCCGCATGGGAGGAGGGGGTTTTCTAGTGCTCCCTTCCATAATTCTTCATTCTGGATGGAAAACGTGAACTTAAAAAAAATCCAACGACAGCATAACTAGGACTCAACATTCCTTAACATGAAATGAGGATACACAAATCCGTCATCAACTCCAAACAAACAAAAATAACAAACACCCAACACAACATATTGCAAACACTTCTTAACCCTTTCCCATCTATACAATACAGATGCCTGTGTAAAAAGGAACAGGCAAATGTTATATCCACGTATATTTGGCTGAATTCAAGTTCCTCAATGATAAGCACATTAAATTACTACTTTGGGGTTCCCTCTCCTTCTCAATTTGTCCCCTCACCGGTCTGCGGTGCCCGGTGCAAACGCTGCAGTTAAGGCATGGGGGTGGGGTGGCGGGAGAATGACAAAGTTCTAAATGCAGCAGTCTGAGCCCCGAATGTCTTTGCTTTCTGCACATAAACTTTCCAGTTCTAGCCACCTAGCCATCTTTTCCCTGCATTTACCTTTTGATCTTTCAAAATAATACCTTGCAGCAGCCAATGCATTGCCCCAGAACGCACCAAACCTGGTCTAACCAAGAGAGGGAAGCAAAAATGGACGTGCGCTTCAGGAAAAAAATGGGAGAAAAATCCCCTCTTGCACCGGCTGGCCGCTCACATTTCCAGGATAACGTTTAGAGTTTCTCTCTCTCTCTTTTTAGAAAAACCAACCCGGGACTCGCAAGTCCCTAGGAACCGATGCCCACACCCTTGGGGGTTTGCGGGCTTCTCCGCATCCTGGGGCGGCTGCGGGCCAGTCGGACCCCTCGGCGCCTCGGCCCGACCGGCTGCCTCCTGCCGCCCGCAGCGAGTCTGGCCGAGCGGCCACTTACCTATTTGCACCGCGAGGATCAGTGAAATATATCTGCCGTTCAACTTAAGTCCCATCCTACGTTTAGTCAAACCATTTGCGACCGCAGACCTTTAAATAGTTAGTTTAGAGAACGCGGGGGAAAGCTGAAAAATAGGCATTGCCAACAAGTTCCAGGAGCGACGGAGACTTTATGCACAGCAGAGGCAGAGGGAGGAGAGAGGGAAGGACAGAGAGAGAGAGAGAGAGAAAGAGAGAGAGAGAGAGAGAGAGAGAGAGAGAGAGAGAGAGAGAGAGAGACTAAGGGAGAGAGGGGGAAGAGCTGGGAATGGTTCACTCCATTAGGAGG
Source organism: Macrotus californicus (assembly GCA_007922815.1). Classification (NCBI taxonomy): domain Eukaryota; kingdom Metazoa; phylum Chordata; class Mammalia; order Chiroptera; family Phyllostomidae; genus Macrotus; species Macrotus californicus. Next base: position 27,257 of record VMDR010006301.1, read on the forward strand.
GGGCGGAGGAAGTACAGCCTCACGCCCACGAGCAGGCCTGACGTGGGGGATGACACGGAATGATTTTTTTTCTAAATAGAGACACCTTGGTAGAGAATCGCCATTTATAGTCATTAGAAGCTGGAATTAATCAGATATCTCCAATTGAAGTGCGATCCGAACGAAATCTTGCCTCGGGGGTGACCCCCACCCTTGCGGCCACCTCCACCTCCTTGCTGTTCCCCGGGCCCCCAACCCCGCCCCCTTCCAGCGCAGAACAGGGGCTCCCTTCCCCTCCCGTCCTGGAACCGGGGAGTCCTGGCTCGCCCACTCAGTTGTTTCAACCAGCTCCCCCCCTTCCTCCAGCTCAACAGCCAATCCAACCCCCACCCTACGATACCCTAAGGTTTAAAGGAGCAAGAGAGGAAAGAGCAGCTAAACCAGCTGCATTAATACGAATCACCGCGCCCCTTATCCTCAGCCTGCCCCCTGCACTTGCCTACTCTCATTTTCTCCAACCCAGCAGCTGAGCTTGGGCGCAGCCTGGAGCGCGTGAGCACACACTAAAGCACACACACGCGCACGCCCGGGAGCCCTGCGGAGCACCTTCCGTGTTCGTCCTCACACCCTACACACGATCGCGCGCACACACCCAAGTCCTGGGGTTTGGTCTGCACCTGTGCAGGCCCTGAAACAACACCGCGTGCCCTCTGTGAATTTCACCAGCTCAGAAGGCCAGAGCCCAAGACAGGCCGCTTCAAGACACACAGCGACACCTGTTTTTGGAGGTGGGGAGAGCACGGGGGAAGGAGCCTCTGCAAAGACAATTTTGGATACTAGAGATTTACTAACTCTCAGAGCATTAGGATATTTCTGAAATAATCTTTAGTATGCGCGTTTCTTCCTGATTCTGATGCATCTCTTGGGGTCGTTGGGCGCAAGCACACGTACATACACGTACATCACGTACGCACACGCACACCCAGATCCCCACACACCTGCACTGTCTTTTGATGCTCACGCACAAACCCTGTGTAGACGCAGCCTGCTCTGCAACGAAGTGCTTCTGCAGCTGCGTCTGTGCTCTGTGCAAGGTGCTATCCACGACAGCTTGAGTTGAGAATGAAAAATAAACAGGGCTATTTTTCTCCCCAAACGCCTTTGTTGGGCTTTGGTTTCCTCCCCTTCTTCAGCATCAGAAGAAGCCTAAATCCTAGCTTCTTTAATAAAATGCTAAAGGATGCATCGGCTAAATTTAAGCTCGCTAAGAAAAAAATAAAAATAAAAACGACTGCCCCAAATCTTCTAAGAATACACGAGGAAACATCCAGATATTAAATAAGCAGTAGAAAAACAAATGGATTAAGGAGATATCGAAACGAATTTATTTCTCCAGGCAGCGTACCACCTGCCCGCCCATCTCCGGGTCACCATACTCCTTTAGTTCTTAGGAGATGCATAGACAGTGAAAAGGATAGAAAGTGCAAAATAAGGGGGTGTGACAAGCTTTGGAGGGTAAGGGGTTAAGGGGGAGCGAAAGGGTCCTGACTGCTGTACTCGGTGATGTGGAGAGTGTGTGCAGAAGGTACCCTTTCCCCTAGTCCCAAGGGGGCGCAGACCTGGAGGTGGGGCCCCAGGGTCCCGGCCCGGGGGCGGAACCACGTAGCCCCACCCCGTGACGTCACCGTGCCCGTGGCTGGGGCTGCAGTGGGGCTCGCCTTTCCAGCGTCTGGGGTCTCTGTGGTAGCCCCGGGTGTTTCCTTTTTCAGTGTCGAGAGGCTCGTGGAAAAGCCGAAAACGTGGGCGGGCAGGGGCGGGGCGGGGATTGGTGGCGAGAGGGGGGCGTCCCTTAGACCCGCCCCCGACACTCTCCAATAGCAAGGAGGGAGATTGGTCCGACAGGCGGGGCCTCGGCGGGGTCGCGGCACGGGCCCGCCCACATGTCGGCCCCGCCCCTCAGGGTCGCAGGCGCCGGGCCCGCCCGGCTTTCGCGTCTTCTGCGGGGAGCTGAGGTGCCGGCTCAAATCGTGCAAAACCCCGGGCTCAGGGCGGTTTAAGTTTTTTTTACCCTTAACATGCGTGACTTCCTCCGGCTCACCCACTCACTCGCCCTGGATCTTCTGAAACGCTGTTTTCTGAGAATGCCTTGGGATGCCCCTGGCTCCCCTCATCCCATCCCCGGTCACCCCGAGCTCGGGGCGTTGGGTGTGGGAGGAGGCAGCGCCAAAGGGCTAAATAAAGCAGCTTGGAGCGGGGTGCGGAGAGCAGCCGCCCGGGACCCTCGCGCGTGAGCGGAGCAGCCGCACGCGGGCTCCCGGGTGGTCTCTCCCCCGCGCTGCCGCACGCCGCCACCCTGGAGCCCCCGCTGGCCTTCTCCTCTCGATTTTCCTCCTCTTGCGTCCCAGTTTCCCTTCGCCGGCCCGGGTTGTTCTGAACGCAAAGATGTGAGAGAGCAGAATTATGTCCATCAGTTATGTTGGCGCGAGTCACTGAACGTAGATTCTAATGGTGTTTTTTTTCTTAATTTTTATCTTAAAAATTACAAGTCGTTTTGAAGCAGGGTCTCCATGTACGGTTGTTGTTTTTTTTTTCTAGTACCATGATTACAGGCCAATGAAATCCACGGTTGCCAACGTATGCTAACCATCTGGGCACACTGCAGTATCCATGAAGGTAGCCTTGCAGAACGTTTCCTCTTTCCTTCCTTTAATTTGAAAAATCCACCCCAGATAATATTTGAGGTGCAAAGCAGTGAAGGAGAGTGAAAAAACCCAGGGACTAGGCCCCGAGTTGTCAATATTGCAATGACCTTGGTTTGTCCCCACGGTGGCTGAAGTTCCGTGGCCGGAAAAATGGAGGAAACAGCACTATGGGGTGATCTGCCAGGCGGGTTTCACCTTCGAAATTTTGCGCGTCAGAGCTTTCCTACCATACTGTGCTCGGTGTGGGGCACGGAGACGAGCAGCCCGAAGAACAGAGAAAAGCCTGTGTAAGAACTCCTGCTATAGGTCAACTTCTTGCAAAGAGCGTATTTCCTTTAGGTAAGCAATTACATTTAAAAATAAAGAAACAAATACAGTTCCGGTGCTGTTTGGGTCCACATATCAACTTGAGCCAAAAGTGCCCCTGAAAGTAGGCCTTCATAATTAGGGCATGTAAATATGCCAAACTTCTTATTCCCAAAGCTTCCAGAAAGAGACTATTTCTAATTTTAAGGTTGGCGCCAACTGCCTTTCTCAGTGCACGTTGCCGCGGCCCCAGTCTCCGCAAGTGGGCAGGCCTGTGCCCCACGTGCACGCGCTCACCCGTGTGTGCCAGGCCCTGCGCTCGCTGTTCCTGCTTTGGCGACATGGCCAAGTATCGAGCCTGCTGACTCCCCAGCTCTCTCCACCAATCCATCATAAGTGGACTTTTCAGAAACTGCTACCTCCAGAAACATCCCTTTGAAACGATGGGTAAGGGCAGTTGTCAGGGCCACCAGGACACTTCACTTCTGTCATCTTGGTCAGAAGAAAAACCCACTGCTATGTGAGAATATATCTAGCAATACATCTCTTTCATAAATTCAGTCCGTCATTTTTTATACCTTCAACTAAAATCCTTTATTAGAATGTGAATGTAAAATATAGCTTTTTTTTTATTTAGAATGATAACAAGTACATCGTATTTAAACGATGACATAAATTTGGATGGGGATGAAATCTTTGTGGAGCTATGTTAGTAAAGGTCCAGAGAAAAATCCACATTGAGAGGCCTGGGTCTCCCTTTGCATCTATTACTCGGTCAGGCAATTTTTCACTCTTTGATCACTGCGTCAGAATTAGTTGAAACTTCTAGGCCTTAAATATTTGGAAGACTAAATAAACTTGATTTTAATGAAGAAATTTGAATTCTGGTAGCAAGTGCTCTCTTTGAAAATGTATGAGTGTGATTAGCTTTCTATTTAAAAATAAATATTTGATTAAAAATTAACATTTTATTATGAAATATACACAGAGAACAGTGTACAAAGCAAAGATACACAGCTTATTGATGTATCACAAAGTGAATATTTATGTGGTCCTACTCACATTGAATGATCAGAACAGACATGGCAACTAAATACAACCTGTATTCCTAGATAAGACCCTAAACCAAAAGGCTGGAGAAATTGTTGGGACAGTCAGCAAAATTTGAATGGGGTCAGTATTAGATGTTATTTTGTACCAGTGTTGATTTCTTGATTGGACAGTTGTATGTGGATTATAGAGGACACCCTTGTTTGGGGAGCAGACACACTGCAGTGTTTGGGGGAGTGAGAGGTATCTACGTCTTGCTCATAAAAGGTTCAGAAACGAAATAACAGTAAGGGAATAAACAGACAACAATGGAACAAACAGTAAAATGTTTATAATTAGGGAATCCTTGGGTAAAGGGGTGCAGGAGTTCTTTGCACTGTTCTGGTAATTTTTCCTTAAGTTTGAAGTTATTTCAAAATAATTATTTTAAAAAATCTACTCAATGGTCCAAAACAAAGTTTTAAAATACTTAGTGAAATGTATGGATAAATGTTTCTAAACTTTAAGCATACAGAGCATAAACTGGAAAAAATTGATTAATGTGACCATAATAAATAAAAGACATTTGTCCATAAAGTAACAACATAAAGACAATGAAAGAGCACATTACAAACTGTCACCAAAAAATGGTAGCAAGAACTAAAGAACTCTTCAAACCAAATTTTATAAAGCACGTGCTTGTGTGCGCACCGCCCCCCCCCCCACCAAAATAAAACTGGGAAAAAGACATGAGGAGGTATTTCCTAAAAGAGAAAGCATACGTGGTTTATTCCAGGAATGCAGACAAAACTGGCTTAACATTCAAAACTCTCAGTGTCTTCATGTCTTTCATGTCCTGGAGAGTTTTAACGATTACAGGTCTTTCATTTTAGGATGACTGTGCTCTGGTGCATCTGATGTTTTCTCATGACTCAGCTCATGCCATGCAATCATGGTGTTTCGTGACTAAACACAGCTTCAGAAATGAAGTTTGTTCTTTTCAGTGCATCTCATTAGGAGTAACACCATGGTGATCTGTTTCATCGCTGGTGATCTGAACCTGGATTACCTGATCCTGTTGGTGTCTATGTGGCTTCTCTTTCTTTCTTTTTAATTTTTAATTAAAATAAATTTTGATACCGTTACAGATGTCTCCATCCCCCCAACCTTTACCCACCTCCACCCAGACAGCCCCCTCCCCTGGCCTTCACCACACTGTTGTCCGTGTCCATGGGCTATGCATATATGTCCTTTGGTTAATCTCTTCACCTTTTATCCAGTGCCCCCTTCCCTTGTAACTGTTTGCTATTTTGTGGGGAAGTATTATGAGCAATTTCCTAGTCCTCATCCTACTGCCATGCAATGGCCTTAGCATTTGTTTATCACTCATGACTGAATCAACCACCTTTATGGTGGTTGCCAAATGGTGAACCTCTATTTTCCACATTTCTTCTAAATTTGTTATTGGGAATCTACTCTAAGCAAGAGCTAGCTTTCCTTCTCCTTCTTTTTCCTTCCTTTTTCCCCTCCCTCCTTACCTCCCTCACTTCCTTGATTCCTTTACATCAGTATGAACTCATGAATTTCTATTTTATTTAATGTGCTGTAATCCCTTTTTATTATTTTAATGGCCAAATTGTCTCCTATTTAGCCAAGGATAGCCCCATTCAAGTTGATTTTTTGTATTCTTTCAGTGTATCCCAATCATTCACTGAGAATTCTTAATTTCTGACCCAAAAAGATATTCTGGTCTTACCTTGTCTTCACCCACCCATCAGTCATTTCTCACTGTATCTTATTATGTCTTACCCTCTCTTTCATATTTTCTATCTTTTTGTTTTACCACGTCTCACTCTATATATTTTCTTTATCATAAATTCCCTCTTTATTTCTATCTATATTGTTTTTAAACTGATCCATTAAGTTTTTAATTTCAATTATTATTCCAGAAGACAATTGTAAGTGATTTTTTGAAAGTGTCTTATTTTAACAAACTTTTAATTTTATAACAGTTTTAATTTTGAACAGATTTATAGCAAAATTGTGAAAATAATACAGAGTTCCCTATTCCCTATACCCAGTTTCTGCTATTGTTAACATCTTATATAATAAACATGATGTATTTGTTACAACTACTAAAGTTCATACTTCACTCAGATTTCCTTTGCTTTTTTACATCATGTGTTCCAGAATCCCATATAAGATACTACATTACATTTAGTTGTCACATCTCTCTAGGATCCTTATGGCTGTGGTTATTTTTCAGATTTTCCTTTTTTTTTTTTATGAGCTTGACAGTTTTAAGGAGTATTGGTTAGGAATTTTGGATACTATCCTTCGACTGAGATTTGTCTTATGTTTTCCTCATGACCAGACTGTGGTTATGAGCTTTTGGGAATAAGACCATGGTGGTAAAATGTCATTTTTATCACATTGTATCAAAAGCATACTATCAGTATGACTACAATGGATGGAATGTTGATTTCCCTCAAATTCATATGTCAAAGCCATAACCCCCAGTGTGATAGTATTTTGAGATGTGACCTTTGGGAAGTAATTAGGGTTAGATGAGGTTAAGAGGGTGGGGTTCTCATGATGGTATTAGTGCCTTAGTAAGAGACACTAGCGAGCTTGCTCTTTTCTCCTGTGAGCACGCACGCAGAAGAGGTCACATGAGCACCCAGCAAGAAGGCGGCTGCCTACAAGCCGAGAGAGGAGGCCCAGAGTGAAATGAACTGTGGGCCTTTTCTGTTTTATTGGAGCACCTTTTTGCTTTATGTTACTATAAAATGCTCCAGGCTCATCTTATATATTTTTCACCCCAGTCTTAGAATCAGCTATTTTTCCAAGGAGCTCTGGTTTCTTTCTATTGGAGAATGGTACTAGAAATCAAGATCTGGGCAGTAGGTGTGCTTGTTGCTGCTGAGGTGTTATTGCTTCTAGGCCCTTTCATCTGATTTAATAAGGAAATATATGTTAAACATATGTGAATATGCACACATCTATAAATATTTTGCTATATAACCATGTGTGTCTATATTAAATTAAACATCAGTTCATGCTAGTGTCTTTAACTCTAACTCATCATCATATGGGTCACTCTAGCCCCCTTCCCTTCTTGTTTGTCTATAACCTCCCACTACAACAGTGAGAAACCTGACTCCTATCATCTGCCATCTATTTTCCTTTTTTAAAAGATTTTTATTTATTTATTTATTTTTAGAGAGGGGAAGGAAGGGAGAAAGAGAGGGAGAGAAACATCAATGTGTGGTTGCCTCTTGCATGTCCCCAGCTGGGGACCTGGCTTGCAACCCAGGCATGTGCCCTGACAGGGAATCGGCCTGGTGATTCTTTGGTTCGCAGGCTGGCACTCCATCCACTGAGCCACAACAGCCAGGGCTCCATCTATTTTCCTAATTGTTCGGTTCTAGTATACATGGATAGTGGTTTCAGCATTGTTAACTTGTTCTTCTATAGGAAATAACTTTATCACCCTTAGTTCAGTACTCATGTACAGTTTCTTTTGCTGTTAGTCTTACAGACTCCCATTCAGTTCAAAGTCACTCAGGTGAGCATCCCCCCCGCCCCCCCCCGCACCCAACTCCTTTCAGTAAGGTTGTTTCATAGATTTTTAATACAGGTAGACTCTTGTCATATTCTTCATCCTGTTCTGGATTCCACAAACTCCAAAATAATACTTTAAATTTTGTAGACATGAAGGTCCACACTTTGTGCAAATTGAAATTGATTGACTTTTATGCTGTTTTAGAATCCTTGAGAAAAGAAATTGATAAGTTCTGCTTTGCCAACTCTTAACTCAAGGCAGCACACCATGGAAACCTGAGAGCCCCCATGGCAGCATTGAAAGCAGTGCTATCTCATGGAAATAATGTGAACCACATATGTAATTTTATATTTCCTGTAGTCACAAATTAAAAAGAAACAAGTGAAATTAATGTTAATAATATATTTTATTTAACTGAATATATCCAAAATATTATAATTTCAATAGGCAGTAAATATAAAATCTTATTAATAAGCTATTTTGTATTTTTTGTGCTAAATTTTAAAAATCCAGGGTACATTTTATACTTCTATCGTGTCTTAGCTTGAAATATCTGCATTTCAAGTCCTCATTAGATACGCGTAGCTACTGGCTGCCATATTTGATAGTTGAATATTTATAAGGACCCTTCTATTCAACAGCCTTATTTCAGACTATGCTGAAAATGAAACTCAAGATTTAATTTTAAGGGTATCAAAGGTAGCATAATGAGTGCATAAGCTTGACCAGTCCCTGTGTGAAATTTAAGACCTTGATAGAGAAAGAGTGGTACCCTGACACCTGAAATGAGACGTTTGGATAAATGAGCCTGATAATATTTAACCTGAAATTAACTCTGAACTCACCTGGCCAGCAGAAACATCCTCCTTTTCCATGCAGGAAGAGAGTAGCTTCCCTTTAAAAACCATAAAGACTGCAAAAACCTCATCCAAGGCAGGTGTATTATTCTTGATATTTAGACCTGCCTTGCCTCATTGCCTTCAGAACAATAATTTGGGTCAAGGTGCAGCACAGCCTCATTGGGGAATATAGTCCTTGCTCTAGGACAAAGAATGCACTCACACAAGGAATTACAAAACCTAGCAATATATAACAATGTGAACTACCAATGTGTAAGTAAAAGTGGATCTTGAAGGTGGTGGATGAAGGAAGGTGAAATATGAAACTGGTAAGGGGTAAATTGACTGCCATGGGACTCCCATGATTAGGCATTTAAGGTCTTAGCACAGAGTCCTAGAACTAGCACTGATATGCTAAGCGAATGGCTCCCTGAAGCTTGCACCCAATGCTGGTCTATTGGATAGAGTCAGAGACGGCAGAACTGCCTTGGCAGAGCAGTGAGGGGAGAGTCAGAAGGCTCAAGGAGGTGTGCACACTAGAAGGAATTTATTATGTGAGACCAGAGACCCCACTGCTTGACTGTGTTCTCCAGGAACGTCTAGTAGACGGGTTCTTCACTAAGTCAAGTGCATTTACAATATAAACTTTGTGCTTTCTACATATATTTCAAATATTTTCTCTTATCTATAATTTTATTTTTTATTTTTTAAAGTATATTTTATTGATTATGCTATTACAGTTTTTTCCCATTTTTTTCCCCTTTATCCCCCCTCCACTGTGCATCCCCAACCCTCCAGCATTCCCCCCGCTCTTAGTTCATGTCCATGGGTTGTACAGAGAAGTTCTTCAACTTCTCTGTTTCCTATACCTTCTTTACCTCTACCCATCTATTTTATGCCTATCAATTATGCTTCTTATTCCCTGTATCTCCCCCTCCCATTCTTCCCCTCCCCCTCCCCACTGAAAACCCTCCATGTTATCTCCATTTTTGTGATTCCATTCCTGTTGTAGTTGTTTGCTTACTTTTTGTTTTCATTTTTTTTAGGTTCATTTGTTGATAGTTGTGAGTTTGTTGTCATTTTACTGTTCATAGTTTTGATCTTCTTCTTTTTCTTAGGTAAGTCCCTTTAACATTTCATATAATAAGGGCTTGGTAATGATGAACTCCTTTAACTTTATCTTATCTGGGAAGCACTTTAACTGCCCTTCCATTCTAAATGATAGCTTTTCTGGATAGAGTAATGTAGGTTGTAGGTCCTTGCTTTTCATGACTTCAAATACTTCTTCCTAGCCCCTTCTTGCCTGTAAGGTTTCTTTTGAGAAATCAGTTGAGTCTTATGGGAACTCCTTTGTAGGTAACTGTCTCCTTTTCTCTTGCTGCTTTTAAGATTCTCCCCTTATCTTTAATCTTGAGTAACTTTATGATGGTGTGCCTTGGTGTGTTCCTCTTTGGGTCCAATTTCTTTGATACTCTCTGGGTTTCCTGGACTTCCTGGAAGTCTATTTCCTTTGCCAGATTCGGGAAGTTCTCCTTCATTATTTGTTCAAATAAGTTTCCAACTTCTTGCTGTTGTTCTCCTTCTGGCACCCCTTATAATTCTGCTGTTGGAGCATTTAAATTTGTCCCAGAGTTTCCTAAGCCTCTCCTCATTTTTTTTGAATTCTTGTTTCTTCATTTTATTCCATTTGGATGTTTATTTCTTCCTTTTGTTCCAAATCGTTGATTTGAGTCCTAGTTTCCTTCCCTTCACTATTAGATCTCTGTGTACTTTGCTTTATTTCACTTTGGGTAGCCTTCATTTTGCAACTGAGCTCTATCAGTTCTGTGAGCATCCTGATTACCAGTGTTTTGAACTCTGCATCAGATAGGTTGGCTCTCTCCTCGTAGCTTAGTTCTTTTTCTGTAGCTTTGATCTGTTCTTTTATTTGGGCCATATTTCTTTGTCTTGGTGCACCTGTTATGTTATAAGGGGGTGGGGCCTTAGGTATTCACAAGGTGGGGCAATGCTCTTCACTGTGTTGTGGCACGTCTGTGAGGGAGGGGCCAGAAAGGGAAAAGTGCCACTCACTTGCTCTGCTCTAGCCCCACTTTCAAAGGCACTCTCGTGTGAGACTGGGAGTTCTCAAACTGTGGCAACCCTGCAGTAGTTGACAGCTAGCTTTGAGTCTCTAGTTTTCCATTCAGCCAGCCCATGCAGTCTGCTGCCTGCCTCACAACCTCTCTGCTTGGCTGGTGTCTCCTGTCTCAGCCCCTCCTACTGGTCTGGGTGAATGTGTAACTCCTTGGTTGTCAGAGTTCCATGCAGTCTGATTTTCTGACACTTCCAGCTGTTTATTGTTTTTAGATTGGTTGTTATCCTTCTGGTTGTGCAAGGAAGTGAAGCATTTCTACTTATGCCTCCATCTTGGTCGGATGTCTGTGTGGTGGTTTTCCCCAATGATTCTGATCATGTTTGAACGATGAAGATGACAGAGCAATCTGAGTCTGGATACAGTCCACACAGAAGCAGGATTTTGTATTGTGATTTATTCTAGGAAAACACTGTACCTAAAAACAGGGAGTGTTTGAACATATCTTCCCATTCTAATACTTGAATTTTTTATGCTTGAAATCTGATGTTTTGTTGAAAGTGACTTTGCTCTGAATGTATTTGTATTGTTTCTCCCAGTCAGTTGGGGCAAAATGAACCCGTGGCCACTTCTAGGAAATTGTATACTTGAGGGTTTCTGGATATTACAGGGAGTGTGAATTCTTGCTGTAAGATTGCTTGATGTCTGGCTTGAGATTTCAGAGTTGCTGGGGATATTATTTTCTCTCACATCCAATCTTTCTTGTATTGAAGAACCAAGTATATGCCTACATTGCAAAATTGATAATCAATGTATTTCAATGATCAAAGAAAGATGTGACATTCATGTCACAGAAATACGCATGGGTTCACAGGGTACATTCACCAGGGGTTGCAGTTTCTTGGACCATGGATCTGCCAGTGAGGCTCAACCTCAGTGATTATGCTCTCCAGACATGAAATGAGATTGCACTTATGGTACAATCTTTTAATAAGGACTTAAAAGAAAGCATTACAATAATAAAGTCAGCATTTATTAAATGAGAATTATTTATTTTGTATATATGGAATAAGGTTTAAAGAAAAAGAATTTGGAATAAGAGTTAAGAAAATAACAAAGCAAATGGGTGGATTTTTAAACTCTGATCTACATAGCTTCTCAGACACCTTATTGTCAACACTACTTGTGGAGTTTCAAAAGCATGCTGCATTTCTTTTGTATAGATTTAGAATTAGAGGCTATCTTTTAACCTTCAATTAATTGTTTGAAACATTTCTAAATATTTAGGAAATGTCAAATAATGAAACTTTGTTTTTACTATAATTTTTCATTTTTACTTTATTTTTATGGTACTCTCAGGTCTACCATGTCCTGCGCTGTTTTTCAGGTGGGTAGTTGGTGTTTAACTTTGTAAATCATCACTGCGGCTGGCTCCACTCAGCATTTCACACCATCTCATTGTAGGCTGCTGAGGCCACACATTGCAGGCAGCCCCTCATTTGTAGAGATGAGAGCCTGAGGTGTCAACACTCATTTTTCCTAGTTATTTTACCAGCTGCATGACCTTATTAGCTGTTTGGGGAGAACTTATTAAATTTGGTGGCTCTTCCTTTTTTATTTCAATGAAATATGGTTTGATTACATAATTTTCTTTTGTGCCTTGAAGAGGGTTTAAAAGAGGCTCTTTGTCACCAGAGAGTGAAAAACTTATCTCCCATCAGGATCTGCGGCCACACAGGAAAGAGCAGCCATTTTTCCCAAAAGAGCCTCCAGTGTGTCATCTTTCCTGGTTTGAAAGTGATTTTTTTAAAAGATTTTATTTATTTATTTTGAGAGAGAGGGAGGGAGAAATAGAGGGAGAGAAATATCAATGTGTGGTTGCCTCTCATGCGCCCCCTACTGGGGACCTGGCCTGCAACCCAGGCATGTGCCCTGACTGGGAATCAAACTGGCAACCCTTTGATTTGCAGGCTAGTGCTCAATCCACTGAGCCACACCAGCCAGGGCTGAAAAGTGATTTTTTAAAAATAAGTTTAACTGATTCATCTGTTTGAAGTGTCATTTTTCCAGATATATATTTTTCTAACTATAATTTTGAAAAAATGCGATTATATTTCAAGAACATAGGCTGCTCCAACAGTGAGACCGTCCTGATATGGAGGCCAGGCTGGACACCAATGCCATCAATTATTTTTGAAGGCACTGGAAAGTGAGCTTGGCTGGCAGCACACAGCCACCCCACAAATGTATCCTCTCTCCTATCTCTGTCCTGGCTGAGGCTGGGCTCCAGGAAAATCTAATGAACACCGTTTGGATGGACTTCCTTTCCGTTTGTGGGTATAAAGAGGCTCCCGGTAATAAACTTTTGGAAGTCAATCTGTCTAGCCCTGGCGAAACAGCAAATCCACCCTCACCGATTATGACCAGTAAATTCCTGATCATCATGAATTATTTATTAACACAGAATGGAAATGAGCATACTTCAGGTTACAGCTTAGAGTCAGACAGACTGATGAGGTATTTGAGTTCTGGTTTCCTCCCTAAACCTGTTGGCTATACAGACACCATCTGATTACTTACTTCTCTAGGCTTCAGTTCCCTTATCTATAAAATAGGTATACAAATATTTATCATGTGAGAGTTGTGGAGAAGAGAGAGCATGGTGTTGTATTTAAAAAGCTCATGTGGGGCGTGAGATTGAGAAGAGAGTAAACCTGTCTTCTAGGTTTCAGTTTTCAGACCACAGAGATTCTCAGTCCCTTCACTTACGGAACGTCAGTGCAACACTTTTTTCTCTCTGCCACTCAGTTCCTTGAGCTGGTTTTCTTTCTCAGCCACTTCTCCCAAGTGAGTCAGATCACTGTGATATTCCCCAGTTCTTATGCTGGGAGATCTTTGATCTTTTGTTGTGTTTCCAGAAGCCTCTGAGTTTGGCCTATAATCCACTTCTGAACAAATTCCTGTGTATGTGAACTTTGGAGCCTGCTTATCTCTCTCTCCCTCTAGAGGCAGGTGGGTATGGCATATTGATCCCAACATCTCAATTTGGAGCAGGAAGTGGGAGGGCTCCCTAGGCCTCATGATTAAGCCACCTTCTTCACTCCAGTTTCTGTTAGAGGTTTGCTATGAGGTGCTGAGTGTTTGTCCAGGTTGATGATCTTTTCTGTTTTCCATCAGTTTTGTATCTATGTGTGCACTCTGTTCAAACCTTGGGCAAAGGGAGGGATAAGCAGCATCCCAAATCCCTGATATATAACACATAGTCACTGCTTAACATGTTGCGCATGTGAGTGCATGTGTGTTTGTGTGTGTAAAACCTGTAACCATGGGTGAATCTGGACCCTATGGTATTTTGAATGACAGTTGAATAAAGAATCTGAATGCGCTTGAAACAGTCAAATCTGAATTGGGTGGTTGATGAAATCAGCACTATTTCAAAATGAATAACTCAGACATTGAAAAACAGATTGATGTTAAACTATGGTGTGATTGTCTTGTTGAAATTATAGGGTATTGTGGGCTGAATTGTGTCCATTAAAAAAGATATGTTGAAGTCCTAACCATGGAACCTCAAAATGGGACCTTATTTGGAAATACAGTCCTTACTAAGAATCCTGAAACACCAGTTCAAAAGAACCAATGCACCCCAATATTCATAGCAGCACAATTTACAATAGCCAAGTGCTGGAAGTAACCTAAGTGCCCATCAGTAAATGAATGGATCAAAAAACTATGGTACATTTACACAATGGAATACTACACAACAGAAAGAAAGAAGGAACTCCTACCCTTTGAGACAGCATGGATGGAACTGGAGAGCATTATGCTAAGTGCAGTCAGCCAGGTGGTAAAAGACAAATACCATATGATCTCACCTATAAGTGGAACCTAATCAACAAAGCAAACAAGCAGGCAAAATATAACCAGAGACATTGAAATAAAGAATAAACTGACAATAACCAGAGGGGATGGAGTAGGGGATAACAGGGAAAATAAAGGGAAAGGGTCATCAAGGAACATGTATAAAGGACACATGGACAAAGCCAACAGGGGCTAGGATGAGGATGGGGGGTGGGGGTGGGTGGGGCGGGAGAGACTGGTGGGGGGAACTTGAACAACAATAAAAAAAGAAAAAGAAATGAGCAAAATTACTTTTAATAAAATATTTTATTTTATTTTTTAAGAGATTTTATTTATTTATTTTTAGAGAGAGGGAAAGGGAGAGAGAGAGGGAGAGAAATATCAATGTGTGGTTGCCTCTCATGCACCCCATACTGAGGACCTGGCCCGCAACCCAGCTTGTGCCTCTACTGAGAATTGAACCAGCAACACTTTGGTGCACAGGCCCACATTCAATCCACTGAGTTATACCAGCTGGACTTAATAAAATATTTTAATCCAATATCCAAACAAAAATATAAGGTTCTTATAGAGGTAATCAAGTTAAAATGAGATCATCAAGGTAGGCCATGTGTAATATTACCTGTGTCCTTATAAGAAGGGGAAATTTGGACACTGAGATGGGCCAGCAGAATGGGAAGTTAATTTGAAGACGACCAGCAACAATGGAGTCAGTATTGGCCTGGTGCAGCTATATACCCTGGATTGCCAAAGAGAGCCAGCAAACCACCAGAAGCTAGAACAGTGGCATCTGAAACAGATTCTTCCTCACAGCTCTCAGAAAAAAACCGTTGCAGCTGAGACTGTTATAGAGCCCCAGCCTATGCAGTTCTGAAACAGATGTGTGGGCCCTATTGCCTGCCACCAAGAATATCAGAGTTTGGTGAAAAGGAAAGGAATTGTTTATTAAAATTTAAACAGATTTAGAATAATGGTGGAATTCTGCTGTCAGGTCCCACTCCCTTTAAAATACACACACACACACACACACACACACACACACACACACACACACTCCTGCCTCCCTTTTGTCAAATCAGGCCAGTTTCAGAATATGCCAGTCAGAGGTATTGTCTTTCAGGAAAAAACCCCAGAAGTCTGTGGTTTAACATTCCCCCAGTCTCAGTTCAGCATTCCTGGCTCTCCCAGGAGTCTGTGCTTGGCTAGGCAGGTTCCACAATTCCCAGCATTATCGTCATCCACATTGCTGTGTTCTCCAGCTTTTAATCCAAAATGTACCCTTTCAACCCACATGGCCAAGAGAGCAACTGGCTGCTATGCCTAGTTTAAATTCCTCACCTGGTGCCTCCTCCATGACCCTAGTTCCAACTCCTCCCTCAATTGGCTACATTTTGCCAGTCCTCTGGTATCTTTTATTCATTCAGCTACCATTCCCAGGCCAGGCAGGTGTCTCCCCATGATGCAGGGGAACTTCCCCCAGGCTCTCGCCACAGGTGCTGCAAGCCCCTGGCTATATTATGGGCTAAAAGTCTTACCCATCTTCATCTCCTTGGCCCTGAGTAGCAGGCACAGCTATTTAACATCACTATGAAGCTAGCCAAGTTGCCATCATAATGCAAAGTAACTCTTAATGTCTGTCCTCCACTTTTCCATTCCCCAAGCCAAGACTGTGGAGGCTTTTTCCCTGAAACCCTCTCTACACCCTGTTACAAGACCTTGGTCTAAGATTTACAGCCACTGGGACTTTGAGATGATAAATCTCTGTCTTTTAAGCCACATAGTTTATGACACTCTTAACGGTAGCCCTAGCAGACTATCCACAGGGCCAGATGACACTGGTGAGGGTGGGGTAGGGCTTCACTGAAGGGAATAGAATTCCTGGGAGAAATCTGTCTTGGAGCAAGAAATGAGGTAGGCATTAAAGTAACTCAAAGGAAGGGCTTCCTGCCTTTCCTGTGGCCAGAGATCCAGGGGGCCAAACCTCTTAGGCATAGGGAAGCCTGAAGTGGTGGAGGCCTGGTGCTGCTCTGACATGCAAAGACAGGCTGGATCAAGCCAGAGCCTTGGTTAGTTGTGGACTGGGCCACAGTTGTATATCGTTTTCTGCATTAGATTTGTCTTCCATTATTCTATTATTTTCTTCACTAAAAGTTCGTAGCTCAGCGTGAAGTTGACAAGAGGTGAACAGAAGGCATCAGAAGAGCACAAAGATGGTCCTGGGGCCACCAGAGGCTCAGCCAGTCCCTGGGGGAGTGTTTGAGCAGGAAATCTGAGGGGTTTGTTCCTGGCCCATTTGAAGTGGTCCAATGAGAAATGTTCAAAATTATCTTGGGGGAAATCTTTGGGAGTGGTTATTGTATAATTCACAGCAATGAATCTTGCAGTCTTTACAGTGTATACAACTGAGACTTACTCCATTAAATGAGGGAATGGTATTGCTCAGATGTTATCTAAGTAGGACACTTCTAGGCTTAAGCTGCTTTTATTTTAATTAAACAAAAATACCACTGAACAGTGACCGGCTGCCACAAGCCACATTCTTTCCTCTGCATGAGAAGGAAAGTCGCCTTTGGACCCTCAGCGAGGCTGTTATAGTCAGTCTAGGGCTGCTGCTCAGAAGCAGGAATCTACTGACAGCTGGTAGCTTGTGCAGAAGGCACCATTTTTGCATCTGAAAAACCAGTGGGGGCTGGCAGTGGTGGTGCGCTAAGTGATTTCTGAGATTCTTTCCAGCACTACAATTTCATGATTCTAGGAGGACAGAAGAACCAGTAGGTTTCAACAGGCAATCTGAGAGTATTTAGTTTTAGGATTAACCACCACACACATAAAGAGCTCAAAAGAGTATGAAGTTATTAAAGCGCCACGTGTAGAACTAAATGAGCCTTGAGTGAGCATCTTCTATGAGACAGGTGCGATCTATGTAGAGGGAGGTGGGTAAAATGGACCTAGTTTCTGACTTCATGCCTCTTACGGTCTAGTGGGAGGGACATAGGTAAGCACACCAATGAATAATTACAAATTGTGAAGAGGCTCATACTTCCTCAAAGTGTGAGAAAAAAGAACAAGAGGAACTTACTTTACATCGTGTGGGTGTATTCTTTTCCTGCTTATCAGTTTACTGCTATAACATTTATTGTCTCATGGTTCTGGAGGCTAGAAGCCTAAAATGAAGATGTTGCAGGGCCACACTCTCTCTGAAGGTTTTAGAGAAGAGTATTTTCTTGCTTTCTTCTACTTTGCTGGCTATCCTTGGCATTTCTTGGCTTATAGTTGCCTCTGATTTCTGCCTCTGTCTTCACATGGTCATATTTTCTCTGTGTGTATCTGTGTCTTCAAATCTTCCCCTCCTTATAAGACACCAGACATTGGATTTTGTACACACTCTAATCTAGCATGACCTCAACTTAACTTGATTGCATCTACAAAGGCCCAATTTCCAAATAAGGTCATACTCACAGCTATTTGGGGTTAAGACTTTAACATTTTCTTTTGGGGAACACAATTCAACCCACTACAGTGATCATGGATGTTTTCTCCATGGAGTTGATACCTAAGTCTGAGAGATAAAAACGTGTCGGCTGGATAAAGAGCCCAGGGAGGAACATTCCAGGAAAATATAAAACCTGTTAAAGAGGCTTGAGGTGGGGAGGAGCTTTCACGTGTGAGAGTCTGAAAGAGCTTGACCAGTGAAGGTGTAGTATGATGAAGGGGACAGTGGTACAAGATGAATTTGGCAAAGCCGGATGAGGCAGGGCCCTGCAGGCCAGTTTAAGGAGTCTGGATTTTGTTCTAAGAGCCACGGGAAGCCATTAAAGGGTTTCAAAAGAGGGCAGTGTCACGTGAGGGTAGAGACATGATCTGATCTGATCTGGGCACAGCAGTGGATAGCTCTGTGGATTATGGATTGAGTGGGGCAGGGAGTCCATACATGAAACTATTGAAGTGGCAGGTGATCATGGACAGGGGTGGCCACGGATCTGAAAGAAGTGGATGGATTCCTGCGGCATTAGGAGACTGGATTTCCAATCCAGGTTTTGGACCAGAGGTACAAGATGAATTTTTAGGGACTTGCACAAAGATTAACTCAGCTCATCAGTTTAACTCACATGAATTAAGTAGTATCCATGTAAGAGCTTGAGTCCAGTGCCTTTTACTAGGTGTTGACATTTTATCTGAGATAACTTTCGTGTGTTCTGTATAGTCACATAAAAATCTAGATTCCTAGCTGCTCTTGCAAAGTCAGGAGAGCTGAATACAATGGGGCCTGCAACCTTGCTTGGCTCAACGAGCTAGAGTTGAGTGATAGCTTCTCCCTTTAGACAGACAACCTGCTGTCCAGGTGTCTACAACAGTGTTTTACCTACATCCAACAAAGGTCTCTTATTTAACTTTACCTGTTTGGACCATGTGGAGCTTGAGTGTGCTCCTCTGCCTAACTATGATAAACAGAGTAGTCTGCTTTGTGTGGTCCTCTGCGTATGTCCCTGTGAGCTTGTGTGGCAGATGGTGGGTCTTTGAGTATTTGGGATTCAGACTAAATGTCTTTCTCTCCAGAGACTTTATAAACTTCAATCAGAAGGACATGGCAGATCCAAGAGGTGGTCTGAGTGATTCCCAATTTAGGGTTCAAGTATGGAATTCAATTGGTCTC
>VMDR010006302.1:0-46254 GCA_007922815.1 Macrotus californicus
ACTATCATCCCCGTGTTGTATATTATATTCCCAGGACTTATTTATCTAATAACTGGAAGTTTGTATCTTTTAACCACATTCACCCATTTGGTCTTCTTCCAATTCCTACCTTTGACAACCACCAATATGTTTTCTGTTTCTCTGAAGTATGGAGTTTTCGATTCCACATATAAGTGAGGTCATATAGTATTTGTCTGTTTCTGTCTGACTTATTTCACTGAGCATAATGCCTTCAAGGTCCATTCATGTTGTTGGAAATAGCGAGATTTCCTTCTTGTGTGTGGCTGAAGTAATATTCCATTGGATAGATACCCCAGATGTTCTTTACGGAGAAATAAAACTGGTGAGATGAAAAGTAGTTTTATAGTAATAACACTTTCATACTTCATTAGACATTTATATTTCTTATGAAGATAATCACCTATTCATCCCCTTTGCCCATTCTTTTATAGAGATATTTGTTATTCTTATTGATGTATAAGTGCTCATTACACTTTTTAAAAAAATTTTTAAAGCCTCTTATTTATTTATTTTTAGAGAGAAGGGAAGGAAAGGAGAAAGGGATGGAGAGAAACATCAGTCAGGGGTTGCCTCTCGAATGCCCCCAACAGGACCAATCCATAAGGGAAGAATCCACAACCCAAGCATGTGACCTGACCTTGAATAGAACTGGCAGCCCTTTGCTTTGCAGGCCAGCGCTCAACCTACTAAGCCATGCCAGTCAGGGCACTCATTACATTTTAAGGATACCCTTTTTTTCTTTCTTTCTTTTGTCATATATCTTACAAATTATTTTAGTTCACTGTTTGCCTTTTATTTCTGGCTTATGGTAGAGTTATTTATTTATTTTTAATGATTTTAGCCCTGGCTGGTGTGGCTCAGTGGACTGAGTGACAGCCTATGAACTGAAAGATCGCCAGTTTGATTCACAGTTGGGGCATATGCCTGGGTTTCTGGCCAGGTCCCCAGGGCAGGGCATGTGAGAGGCAACATATCTATATACCTCTCATACATCAATGTTTCTGTCCCTCTCTTGTTCCCTCCTTCCCTTCTCTCTAAAAACAAACAAAAAATATTAATAAAATAAAATGATTTTAGAGAGAGAGAAACATCAATTTGTTGGTTCCACTTATTTATGCATTCATTGGTTGTTCCTTGTATGTGCCCTGACTGGGGATCGAACCTGTAACCTTGGTGTATCAGTGGCGACACTTAACCAACCGAGCTACCTGGCTAGCGCTGGTAGGGTTATTTTTTTTTAACAAATAAAATTTTTATTTTTATGTAGCCTTATTTACTAATAATTTGTTTAACGATTTCTGCCTTTGAATCATGCCTTCCTCATGGTAAAATTATACAATTACTAGAAGAAAAGGTAGGAAATACTTATGGATGATCTTTTTACTACCATGGAGCTTGTTGAAAGTACAGATTTCTGGGCTCTGCTTCAGGGCTTTTAATTCTTTTTCTTTTTCTTTTTTAATTTCATTTATTTAGTTTTAGAGAGAGGGGAAGGGAGGGACAAAGAGAGAGAGAAAAACATTGATTGGTTGTCTCTTGAATGCCCCCAAGGGTGGGGCAGTGGGGAGGGCAGAGACCTGGCCCACAACCCAGGCATGTGCCCTGACCAGGAATCGAACCAGTATCCTTTAGGTTTTTGGGACGATGCACAATCCACTGAACCACATCAATCAGGGCAGGACTTTTCATTCTTCAAGTCTGTGATGAGGCTCCGAAAATCTGCACTGTCAAGAGTACATACAATAAAGGTTTTTATTTTTAATGTGTAAGTTGTTAACTACATTTATTCAGTGTATCATATTAAGTAAGGCTCTATTTATTTTCCCCCAATTATCATCCAATATATCCTATAGCACTGATTTAACAATCTGCTCTTTATTTCATTCACTTCCCTGTTATAAGTGGTCCTGGGTCTGGTTCTTGCATCTTAGATGATGCCTTGTTCTGGTCATTCATAGCTAAAGACTTGCACTGAGAACTAGCCCTCGGAATTCCTGCGATTTTTGTCTACAGAATCTCAGCTGGTTTTTATCCAATTATCAAGGATAAGGGTGCTTAATGAAGACACCAAAAGCTCATTTAGTCTGAAATAAACACTGTCCCCCACTTCTGGAGAGAACAGATCTTCAACTGCAGCCAGAGGGATGCAAGTTAGACAGCAGGGAAAACTCCAATTACACAATGATATAGGATGAAGAGAGAGTTAGCGGAAGCTTCTCTGCAGATCTCTGAAAGCTTGCCAGGGCCTCAATGGCCCTCCCCATCTCCTCAATACCCTCTTCCATCATCAGTCAGCCCATTGATCCTCTGCTCAGTTTATTCATCCTTCAAGGCCCAGCTGAGATCTCATCTCCTCCAGGAAGACTACCTGAAACAATCCAGCTACAGGAACCAACCCTCTGGCCTCCCAACTCCTACAGATCCTACAGTACATGCCCTACACAGGCTGGTAGTTCTGGACCTGCTCTTTCTCCCTGCGTGGAGTGTAAATTCCTGTGAAGGGGAAGACAGTTCACATGTACTGACCTCCAGCTGTGTGCCACGCCCTGGGCAGGGTTTTACCGTGCGCCATCTCACCCTCTGAGAATGATTTTTGGATGGGAAAACTAAGGTATGCTGGAATTACCATATTTTGCCATGTATAATACACACTTTTTTGCCCAAATTTTTGAGGGAAAAATAAGGATGTGCATTATTCACAGGTAGCACTAATTCTGTATCTATATAAATGTTAATTCTTTTTTCTATGCTTATGCATTAAAAGTATAACTCTAGAAAGCATTAACAGTACCCGTATGCAAAATAATACCCTAGAATACAATCATTGGTTTTGTTTCTAAATATAAATAAATAAATAACTGGATTTAAAAAATTAAAATGAAAGATTTCTTTCCTGAAAGTTTGTTCCAAAAATGTAGGTGCTCATTATACACCGCAAAATACGGTAAATAACTTACTGAAGCTCTATTTAGCTCCTTCCAAACCACCCTTTTAAGCCCTATACTGCTCCTCCCTGGGGCAGGGATGGTGTCGGGTATGTCTGTGTCTGCTCTGCAGGGCCCAGCACTGCAAGGTGGCCACCAGTGATGGTAGCGACCCTGACCGGGATGCTCGCTGTGTTCCAGTCACTGTACATGCCTGGTATGAATTAAACCACGTCACTTTCACATCGACCTTATGAGAAGTATACAATTATTTCCTCACCAGTTTATGGAATGGAAAACCCAGGCCCAGAGTGGCGAAATAATTTGCTCAAGGTCACACAGGTAGAAAGTGATGAAGGCAGGATTCAGTCACGCCAGTCCGGCTTCAGAGTCCATGCTTTCAACCATCTCATTCTATTGCCTCCTGTGTTGTTCCATGAGTGGGTACCGGTTTGTTAGGTGCCAGTCTCTCGAGGAAGGGACACAGAGACTGCCCAGTCCTGGAAGCCAGGACATGAACCTGCACCATATGGAGAGGGGAGCTCCTGGTAAGCAGGGAGTTTTGAGGGGCACCTGTGCCTTGCCTCAGGCTGGCATTGCCATGCCCCGAGCCAAGTGAGTCATCCTAAACCCCCAGGACCAAAGGTGCCTGTCAGCTACAAGCCAGCTGTCCTCTGAGGAGGCAGGTGAGCTCAATGCAGGGCCAAGGCACAGGAGTACCTGGAAGGCTAGCTGATCTGCCCCAGGAACTTCAGTCACTTCCACCTCATAGGAACAGAGAAGCTTCCCTTGTTTTTTCATAAAGAAAGGGATAAAAAAAGACAAAGCAATGACCACAGCCAATAGGAGAAGGAGTTTCTGCCCAGGAGCATTAAATTAGAAAGTTACTCAATAAAAAGGCAAAATGAGTGTTTATAAAGGACCAATGGAAAAGGCAAAGGGGGGTTGGACTGAGGGTGGGAGGCGGGGTGGGTGGTGTGGGGGAGAGTGGGGGTGGAAAGATGGAGACAACTGTACTTGAATGATAATAAGTAAGTAAATAAAAATAAAACAGCAAAATAGAGGAGGGGTGGGAATGGAATGTCAAAGGCCAGATAAAAAGCCCCAAGGAGGCCCTGGCTGGGTAGCTGGTTAGGACATCGCCCTGATGTGCCAAGGTTGCGGGTTAGATCCCCAGTCGGGGCACACTCTAGAGTCGACCAGTGAATGCACCTAGGGGTGGAATAGCAGATTGATGTGTCAGTCTGCTGTCTCTCTCTCCCCCTAAAATCAACAAATAAAAATTTTCACAAAGAAAAGCCCCAAGAGAGGATACAATGCTTTCTTCCTACTCTTCATCCTTGAAATGCCCCCATCTGAGAACTGAGAGGGTGAATAAGGTGACGGGTGAGGCCCATCACCCCATGGTCTACATCCTATGGCTCTGTTACCTTCAGGCAGATCGAGATGATAGGTGGAGGCCAGGCAGCCATGGGGCTGGGGAGCGGGTCCCCCAAACAGAGAGGTGGACAAAGCTCTAGACTCAGGCTGCTGGTTCCACGGCTTGTAACTTCGAAGGAGTTACTAAAACCTCTGAGTCTGTGTCCTCTTTTGTCCCATGAGGACAGTGACAGTCTTTACTCCACAGAGACGTTCTGAGGACTAAGCAGACAGAAAAATACCTTGCTCATGCCTGGCACATGGCAGGCATTCAAAGATGGTAGTTGCTGTTGCTGTCGTCGCCGCTGTTATTATTTCCTCTCTCAAGGAGTGCCCTTTCTGTCATGGACATGCACCCAGAACCCCTCGGAGAAAAGCAGAAGTTTGAGCAGCAGAAGCCCTCCTCCTGGGGCGGCAGCGCTAGCAAACTGAGATGACCCAGTTCCCAACGGTAAGTGCATGGTCTGGGCACGGTGAACTCTGCAGGGTCCAGGGCCACACCGCTCTGCCGCTCCACGCTCACCGGCTGCGACTCAGGGAGAGTTACACCACCTCTCTGTGCCTCAGTTTCTCTTTCTGAAAATGGAAACAGTAGTAGTGCCTCCCCTAAAGAGTGACTGGGAGGACAAAATGGCCTCATCTGTGTGAAGCACACCGCACAGTGCCTGGCATATGGTGAGCCCTTTAAAAAAAGCTAGTTGTGACTGTGGTACTTACAAGCACAAATTTCTTGGCATATATGAACTATTTATGATAACAAATGTAATACATATCATGGGTATGGAGGCACCAGGAAAATAAAAAATGCCAGGGATTACTACTGCGGCGGAAAAGATTTGGCAAATTCCGTGCCTGAGAAAGGGCGACGAAGACAGTGTCCAGTCGATGAAACAATCAAGCGCACTAAAGCGTGGCACCAGTCACTGGATGTCACCATTTTCTGAGAGTCGGAGAAACCTTCATGAACACTACTTCCCCTCAACTTTTACAGGGAGATATTTCAGACCTACAGGAAAGCTGCAAGAAGAGTAGAGAACACAAACAAGGATCTTGTTTGCACTGTTACCCTAACTCCTTAATCTCCTTTAGTCTAAAATAATTGCTGGCCTTTAAAAAAAAAAAGTCCTTGATAATACTGATATTTTTTAAAGATTTATTTATTTATTTTTAGAGAGAGGGGAAGGGAGAAAGATACAGAAACACCAATGTGTGGTTGCCTCTCACGCACCCCCCACTTGGGACCTGGCCTGCAACCCAGGCATGTGCCCTGACTGGGAATTGAACCAGCGACCCTTTGGTTTGCAGGCTGGTGCTCAATCCACTGAGCCACATCAGCCAGGGAAATGATACTAATATTTTTGAAAGCCAACTGTTTTATACCGTGTGCTCCAATCTATATTTGTCTGATTTTTTGCTCCTGATTCGATGAGGATTGAAGAATTTTGGTAGAGATATTCCATACGTGATGTGTCTAAATGTATATTTTATAGTGGTAAAAATCAAGAATTAAACCAAGCCAAATATAATTTTACTTGTTCTCTGAGGATTCAGGAGATACTTTGGGGCTTATAGTATTCCAGGTTACTATTTTAAGCATCTGCTGTACTTGCACAGTATTTCAAATCAGTAATTTTCAAAAGTTTTTTGCTGGCCCATTCCTCAGTAAAAACAGTTTGAGCATACTCTTCCAATATATTTGGAATACTTTACTTATGAACTATGTCCATCCCTGCTACTCTAATAGATTATGTACATTATAGGACACACTAGGAAACGTTAAAGAGTAAGACAAAATTACATGGATTAACTAATTTTTCACATTTTTCTTCCCACTTTCCAATGGAATGTCTTAAACCCAGAGTTACCATTATTTGTCTACCCAGCTCCCAAGACAGGCTTCACTATTTTTTTAAAGATTTTATTTATTTATTTTTAGAGAGAGGGGAAAGGAGGGAGAAAGAGAGGGAGACAAACATCGATGTGAGAGAGAAACATTGCACACACCCCCAACTGGGGGTCAGGCATGTGACCCAGGCATGTGCCCTGATAGGGAATCGAACCGGTGACATTTTGCCTTGTAGACACCCAACCAACTGAGCCATGCTGGTCAGGGAAGGCTTCACTATCGATCAAGAAACTCTTTTCCCCTAAGCCTGGGTGGGCCTTAGAAATCTCGACACAGCAGTCCAGGCAGAGCAAGCAAATCAGAGCTGGCACGTGCACTGATCTGTCTGCTGTTTCTGTTTTGCAGAGGACGCAGTTCCACATGGATGTCCGATAGGCCCCCCTTAAATTCAACTTCTCCAAAACTGAGGTCCTACTCTTCCCCGCCAACAAATCTGCTCCTCCCACAGGCTTCCCCATGTCAGAAAACAGGAACTCCATCCTCCCACTTGCTCAGGCCAAAACACTCAGCATCATCCCTGACTCCTCTCTCAAATCCCGTATCTATCCATCAGCAGAGAGTAGAGGCTCTACCTTCAAAATATCTCCAGAATCCACCTTCTTTTCTTCCCTTCTGCTGCCTTCCTGGTCCAAATTTAAGTCTTCCTTTTCTTTACTGGTCTCCCACATCCAACCCATTACCCATTTCTGTCCAAAATACATCTCCAATCCTTTGCTTTTCTCTATTTCCATGGCTACCCCCTGGTCTAAGTTGAATTATTCCTCACCTGGATTACAGGAGTGGCCTCCTGATGGGTATCCCCAACCCACCCTTGCCCCTCTCCAGTCTAGTCCCAACACAGCAGCCTTCCAGTGGCTCTCCATTTCACTCACAGTGAGTGCCAGAGTCCTCACGATGCCCACAGACCCTGTGTGATCTGCACCCTCCCACCCCCACTTCCTACTACTCGCTCTGACTTGCTTTGCCCTGGCCACACTGGTCTCCTAGTTGTTCCTGGAATATACCAGGTGTACATGTTCCCTTTGTACTTGCTGTTCCATCTGCTTGGAATGTTCTGCCCCGAAGAGCCACATGACTACTCCTTCACTTCCTTCTGATTTTAAAGCAAGTCTCATTCCTTGGATATCTGCCCCTGGCCATGCTGCTCCAACTCTGATTCTTACCTGGCCCTCTGACTGCTTTATTTGTCTGCTTCCCACTAATCACTAACAAACCATATGCTTTACTCATGTATTCTGTTCACGGTTTGCCCACTCTCTCACTATCCCAACCAAAACAGAATGGTGCCTGGTTCATAGGATGTATTCAAAAAATCTTGTTTGAATGAATGAAGCAAACTAGAAGTAAGAAAAACACCAGCATGAGCCACATGATAAATGGCAACTGACTGGTGGGAAGGGAGCAGGTGGGGAAGGGTGTCTTCCAAAGCCAGGAGGTACTGCTCGGCTCCAGCCTTTTGCCACACCGTGGGAATGAGTGTTGCCATAACTCCCTTTGTTTCCAAGGCACACGTAATGCTCTGCGACTGGGTCTGAGGGTGGGGACCGCTGTAATCTCTAGAGCATAAGCTGCTTGTGAAAAGAAGCCTCAGGTACTGGCCTGAGCCTGTCAAGCCTCCTCCTTTCCATAAAATCAGACCGCAACCTACATACTTACACATTGCTTTCTGTCCCTCTTTCTGGCTGCCTGCATTCTAAGTAAATGAGGCTTTCCTGTCCTATTATTCTGTTTGAGATTCCTGTCCCACAGCTAGGGGTGAGGTGAGGCTCTGGCCTCAGATGTGGATGGGTGACATGCTACAGCTAAACTAACCTGGCAAAGAGCTCTGTCTCTGGACTCTCAGCTGGGAGGCAAGGAAGCTAGCATCCGTCACTCTAGGCCCAAGACAGCCCCGGCATTGGGTCAGCATCATGATTAAGTGAGCTCTAGAGTCAGGCTGATGCCTGGCTCTGCCCTCTACCAGCCATGTGATCCCGGATAAGTTACTTAACTTCTCTGTCCCAGGCTTCTCATTGGCCACATGAGCACTTACCTCTTACAGAGGTTGCAAGGATCAACATGAGAAAAATACCTACCACCACACCGGGCTCGTAGTAAGTGCTCCGTATAGGGAGCCCCCAGGCCTCCGCAGGCTTTGGGATGCTGGACACGACTCAGAGATGAGAAGCCTCTATTTTAAGAACTTCCAGCCTGCAGTCGACCACTATGATGCCGCCGCATCACAGGGAGACCCTGACGTGTCATCGAGACAGTAGGCTTTTGCCTGCAACACCCACCAGAGGCCGGCAGGGGGTATGTGTGATGGGAAAGGTGGGCTGCACTGAGAGTGGTAGGGGTGGGTGGTCCTGGTCATCTGAATTCCACAGGAAAGCCTCCGATGAAAGAAGTGGGGCTGTAGGTGCTCTGAGAATAAATGGGGAGTCAGAAGAGAAAAGCAGGAAGGGGTTACCCAGGGAAACTTTCAGCAGGGCATGGCGTGTCCCAACTGTAGGGCAACTACCCATGGTGGCACACCAGAGAATTCCAGGTAGCAGTAATAACAGATTACACTTGCTAAGCGCCTTCTCTTAGCCAGGCACTGAGAGCTTTACCAATCTGCTAGATGAGGTATGAGTGCTATTATTACCCTCCTACTACGGATGGAAATAGAGACACAGGGAAACTAAGCATCATCGCCCATCACCAGGACCCTAGCAAGAGGCTGCCTCAGTTGGATCTCCCCAGAAGCAGACTCTAAAACAAAAATTCAAGTGAAGTAATTGACCTGGAGGTGATTCCAGGAAGCACCCAAGAGTGGGGAAATGAGACGGCAGGGAAGGAAGCCACTGCAGAGTACATTGTTGAGAAAGTCACCACTGTGGGCAAAGGGAGCTCAGCCCTGTTCAGGAACTCTGGGAGGCCATGAAAATGCATGCCTCTGCCTTGGAGTGACTGCACCCTGGG
The DNA here is from genome assembly GCA_007922815.1 of Macrotus californicus. Lineage (NCBI taxonomy): Eukaryota > Metazoa > Chordata > Mammalia > Chiroptera > Phyllostomidae > Macrotus > Macrotus californicus. Next base: position 9,214 of record VMDR010006302.1, read on the forward strand.
AGTGAGGGAGCAGGGGCATCTGTCACCACACCGATGGCCAGTAGTTAAGGGCTGCTGGGGATGGAGGAAGGGGTCTGCAGTTAATTACCCAGAACCTTCAGCTTTCCTGCGGGAGAGCACAATGGACCCTGGTAGCCAGGACAAGCCATCAGGCAAGTCACAGTGCTGGCACTTGGAAGTGGGGCTGGTGCGCTCTGGAAGGGTGAGTGCCACGGGCACCAGGGTGGGGTCCAGCTGCAGGCGCTACACTGTCAGGGCTGGGGTTGAACCCAGTCAGGCACCAGAGCCCAAGTTCTAAGCCTGAATAAATATTTTAAACAGTTTTATGCTCATTTTAAAGTTGTATGTGCGTGCACCAGAACCACAAACCTCGGACTTTATCAGGCTTCCTTTGAAAATGAATTTACTTAATAAAAAACTGAACTTTAAAAACATTAAGTAAACAACAGCAGAGGAGGCACCTAGATATGCCAGTTGTGACGGTGACATGTAAACAACTGGGAACTCCTGGCAGAGGAATACATGACAGAACTTTGAAGGCCTCGATCCCAAGTGGCTCTGGTACATACATTAACCCGGCCAGCACGGCAACTCGGGGAGCCTGTCTCCCCCTCTGGATAAAGAGGACCACAAGAGCCCAAACTGCTTAGAGGGTGGCTCTGAGCCCAGATGAGACAACGTACGAGGTAAAAAGCACCACGTGAATTGTGGAGTGCTCAGCAAACCTGAGGGGTCATTCCGAGGAATCCCAGGGAGGACCAGTAGAGAAGGGGGCTCCTACTCTGCACTCCCTTTGTGTGGCCCAGAGAGTTCCCACCATCACCACCCCAACTTCTGCCTTGCAAACAACCCACATTTTGTTGTGGTATCAGGTGGTTTTGTGTTTCCGGGAGGCCTGACACTCCCTTGTCTCAGAGGTTGAATCTAAATTCCTCCAAACCAAATCCTTTGGTTCACAGTCTGGTGCTCAATCCACTGAGCCACACCAGCCAGCCTCCAAACCAAATCCTGACAATTCCACGGCTGGTTTAGGAATGGGCACTTGCCATATTCTGGCCAATAAGATATGAGGTAACTGCCAAGGGGCTTCAGTAAATGGAGTGCAAAACATTCATTCCTGCCTCATGTGAGAATGGAGTTAAGATACACTAACGTTTACTGTATGCTTACTTTGTACCAAGCACTATTCTAAAAGTTAAAGTACTCAATTTATTTAATCCATATAATATTAAACACCTGACAGAGAGGTTAAGCAATTTACCCAACATCATGCAGCTACAGGCTTAGGAATCAGGTCTGGCTGCAGAACCCGCATTCAACCAGTGGGCTGAGATGCCTGCAGCAGCTGTGGCCATCCTGCAGTGACTGAAAAGGAGCTGACACCTGAGAATGACAGCGGAAAGGTCAGAGCAGACTTCTCTCCTCTCCTTGCTGATGATGTTGAGCTGCTGCTGAATCAACCGATCCTGGAACCACCTACCTCTGGACTTGTTGTGTGTATGAGATAGTACATTTTCCTTCTGTTTAAGCTACTTTCACTCCCCAAGTAAGAGTTCCTTTCTCTGCTCTCACCCACCCAATGGAAAAGTCTTCAGTAGCAAACAGCAAAGAGTTTTACCAAACATTTAAGAAAGAAGTAACCTCAGTGTTATGCAAACTCTTTCAGAGAATATAAAAAGAGGGTTCACTTCTCAACTCATTTTTAGTGTAACTTAGATTCCAAACCCAACAAGAACAGTCTGAGAAAAGAAAATTACCCTTATGAACATGAATGCAAAACCCTAAGCAAGGTATTAGCAAACTGATCCCAACAATATATTAAAAAGCGTCATTTGTTATTATGGTGATCTTACATCAAAAATGCATGGTTAGGTCAATATAATTCATCACACCAGAAGACTAAAGTGGGGAAAATCGTGATCATATCAACAGAGGCCAAAAAATGTTTGATCAAATCCAAAAGCCATTCACAATAAGAAAAAACTCTTAGCAAAGGAGGGATAAGTAGGCACTTCCTTAGTCTTACACAGAGCACCTACTAAAACCCTACACTACAGCAAGCATCCTCTTCAGCAGCTGATACGTAGAAAGTAAACAGGCCAAGTGCCAAACACCCAAGCCAGCGGGCAGAACTTCCAGGGCGGGAACACCAAGAGGTTCCTCCTCCATGACCAACCTGGCCGGTCCATCCCTGGCACCAGCAAGGCCGCCTCTTCCCGATGTTCTCAAGGTAGGTCATCTCACCATCCCTTTTAATTTGTGCATTTTTACGAACAGCACTGTCTTTCTGCTGAGTCCTCCGATTTTAAGCTCTGGTGCCATCTTGGATGTCTTCCTTTCTCTGGTTTCACATACTCAATCGGCTACCTGGCTCGACAAAATCACTGGCTGAAGCCCACTTAGGTCCTATTCTTTCCATTTCTCCAGGAGGCTGTTAGCTGATGTCTCAAAATTGGCCGCCAAAGTCAACCCTTTTCAGCAGAGAAGAAAGCATCTCTCTGAGGAATCTGGCAGCATAATCTAAAATTGCCGTCTGCAAACCTGAAATCTATTTGAAGTCTAATACTCTGCCTTAGAGACGTATACACATTTAGGATTCTGGTCCATCATCTAGCCGTAATTGTCATAAAGTAAGAACTGCATTTACTTTAAATTACTTGTGGTTAAGGAAGAGTAAACTTCATGGAAGCCATATGTAACCTGGGGCTGGCAGGGGGAGTTTCAAACCCTTTGGAAAGGCTGGGCCTGAAGAAGAAGGAAAAAGAGAGAGAGAGGCTGGGCCCCAATGACTGTTGCAAAAGCCTCCCCGAGAGCCTCGCAGTCTGCAGAGCTTCCAGATAGATCCAGATCGATGGCGCAGGGCCATCAGATTAATCTCTCACAGACACTCCTTTCATCTCCCGTCCAAGGACCTGCTTATCAGGTCAAATGTAAAGTCCGCCCTGCTGGCTTTTAAAGTTCTCCTTCCAGAGGCCCCTGCTATCTTATCCAATTTTATCTCAGCTGGAACTCTCCAGCACACCCCTCGGCCTTATCACCCCCCTGGCATCCTGGTCCCTGCTCCAAATCCAGCTCTTTCCTTCAAGTCTAGCTCCTGGCCCCCAGGGTTGCATCAATAGCATTAACGATCAGGGAAATTTAAAGCCAGAAGGATCAACCCGCCCAGAGAAGGGAGGTGACTCGCCCAAGGGCACACAACCAGTTAATGATTGTTTTAAACCAGCCTCATTGTTTCCTGTCAATAATTCCTATTTTCCCCAAAAGACTGGAAACTTCTTGGGATGGGTTCCACACTTCTGTATTCCCAAATTTGGCTACGCTGCTGCACGAGGCACTCTGCATAAAGATGTACTTTGGTTCCAGACTACCTGCTCCTGCAATTCCCAGGCCTGGAAGGTCTTTCCTCCACCTTTCGTCAGCCATTCACACTTAAGAAATCCCGTTTAAGATCCTCTAACTGCAGGTTATTTCGCTTTTTCCCTTTTAAATTGTCATTAGTGTTATTAAATAGTGAGAAAATAAAAAAGCAGTTTTAGAAAAGACCCATGCTTCCCCCAAGCTCACAAGCACCTGCCACTGGACTCATTCTTTTTTTTTTTATATTCCCTCCAGGAGAATTTGTATCATTCATCCGTTCATTCATTCCACGGATCCTTACTGAGACTCTACCAAGATACCCCTGGGGCCACGGACAATACAATGATAAATAAGACTCCTTTTCTTTTAAAGAGAAAAAAAAAAATCTCCTGGGGGAAATAAAATGTACTTTGCTTTCCTTCTTAATAATTTACCTTTACTTGATTCTTTAATTAACTCAAGTATGTGGGTTTTTGGGCTCTGACTCATCATGTGGCCAGAAAGTTCCCTGAAATCAGGAATTGACTCTTCTAGTTTTTGGTATCTAAGTAAACTCAGACCGTGTTCCAGTTAGTACCGGCTGTCCCGGTGTAATTATTAATGCTGCGCCCTCCACTCTCAGAAGTGTCCCAGTCTGGAGTGACAAGTGATGGTAAGGATGTGGAGAAACTGGATCCCTTCTGCACGGCTGGTGGTCACAGAAAATGGGGCAGCCACTTTGGCAAGGTCTGGCAGTTCCTCCAAACGTTAAACATAGTTGCCATATAACCTAGCAATTCTACTTTTAGGTATATGTATACACCAGACATATACCCAAGAAAGATAAAAACGTGTCTACCTAAAAACTTGTATTCAAATGCAAGAGTATTATTATTATTCATACGAGCCAAAAAGTGGAAACAACCCAAATGTCTGTCCACATATGAACAACTATAATGAATATAATGTGGTATATTCATATAATGGAATATCGTTTAGTCATTCATGAAGAGGAATGAAGTAATGAGGCATGCTACGACATGAATGAACCCTCAAAGCATCATGGTAAGTGAAAGAAGCCAACCAAAAGACCACATACCATGATTCCATTTATATCAGTTGTTTAGAATAGGCAGATCTATAGTGACAGAAAATAGATTCATGGTCGCCGGGGGCTGGGATGGGGACGGCCATGGGGAGTGACTGCTAATGGGTACCGAGCTTCTTTGGGGGGGGGATGATGAAAATGCTCTAAAGTTAGATTATGGCGACAGCCGCACAATTCTAAACACACTAAAAGCCACTGAACTGTGTACTTTATATAGGAGATTCTATGGTACGACAATTATGTCTCAATAGAGCTTTTAAAAAATCATTCCAGTCTGAATAACAAATTGCATGGTCTTTTTCTACCTAGGGAGGCCCAACTCGAGTGGCTGAGAGTGTAGGGGCTTTTGAGTTAGATCTGGGGCTGAATCCCACCTCCATCCCTTACTTGTGTGACCTGGGGGTAATGACCTGATTCCTCACCTGCAAAACAGGGTAATAATGCCTACTTCAGAGGCCTGGTGTAATGTCAGATACGGCATGGAAAGTGCTGGGAGCCCCCAATCCCATGTTCAAAATGCTCAACTTTTAGTAGATACTTACACTGGCAAAGTCTGATACAGAATGGATGGATGGACCAACGGATGGAGCAAGCCTGACGCCACTCAAGACTCAGAGTGCAGATTACAATCATTCCAGCAAACCAGATGTTCCCCTTAAAAAGGAACTCAGGAAGAAGTGGTGGACCAAGTTCAATGCTGCTGCCCACTCTGTTCGGTCATCCAGCCACTCACCAGTGTTCTCAGCCCTGCAGTGTGCAAAACCCACTGAGGTTCCCGGAGAATAAGGGGGAAGAAGTCAGGATCCCCACATTCAGGAGTTTCCCCCTGGCAGTAGGAGGCTGGGCATGTGCAGAGGGAAAAGCTCCCACAAGGCCATGTAAACAAGCCCAGGGTGACCAGAAGCAGCCCTGGTCTGAGCGTCTCCGAGTAGATAACCCAGACTAGGTCAACTGTGTGCTCTCCCTGAGAGGCAGCCTCCGTCGCTTCCCGCCAGACGCTGAGGTAAGCCAAATAGTCCCAGCGATGCCTTAATCAGAACACTCATGCCCAGCTCCGGCCCTGGCTCCTCTTCCTCCCCGGGCCTCTAGGACTACAGATGTCTTCAGGGCTCCAGCCAAGGCCCCTGTTTTCTCACACACACTTTAGAGACCTTATTCTACCTTCAGCCTCTGCTCTCACGTGTCCCCAGTTCCAACCTCCACCTCAAACTCCCGGCTCATATCCCCACCTGGATGTCACACAGATGCCTCCAGCGAGAGGTGCTCACAACCTGCCCCCCCCCTTTTTTATCAGGGGCCACTTATCCACGACCCACTGGGTCAGCCAAACTAAAACTGCCGACGTCATTCCTTTTCAGCTACTCCTGCTCCAGAGGTCCACGTTAACCTCTGAGCTGATGCTGTCACATCTGCCACCGAAATGTCTCTGGGAAGCTGGCGCCTGCACTGAACGCTCGGATGTCCCATCTAACACTGGCACAGTACTCTTTCTTCGCCCTGGCTTCTCCACCACCATTCACCCTCTTCAGCCCCCACTACTGCCCAAGCTCTCCTTCAAAACCTCAGGAATGCACATGTGCTTCCTTTGCTTCTTAAAACCTCAACATCCCGATGTCTTCAGGATAAAATCCAGGCCACCTGTCTGAAATGAACATACAAAGTCTGTCATTTCAAAAATAAAAGAGGCTGCCATGATCGACCCTACATCTCCCTGGAGCCTCATCTCCCCTCCCCCAACACACACACCTTCTTTATACCTACAACCCACGTCCACTGAACGGGCCAACACTGATGCTTCTGCTCAGCTCACACGCTTCCTTCTGCCTAAATCCCCCACCCTGCCTCTCTTGGACATTTGCTCCATGTCATTCAAGGCCAGCTCAAATACCACCTCTGCTAAGATGCGTGCCTCAGTTCCTCCTGCTGAAGTTTAAAGGAAAGTGTGGGTGAGATCCAGTGGTTGTCCACAGCGGCCACCTCGGCTACTGATCAGCGAGGAGGAATGGGCCTCTGCGAAGTCACCATATCTCAGGGTCTCGTCCTCAGTTTTGCTGGAGAAGCTGCACACTCTTTGAGGCTTCCTGGAGAGGAGACACGGTCTAATTGTCCAACAAAGGCCACAGAAAGAAAGAGACAAAAGAGAAAAACAGAGGCGCCAACTGAACCTGAAGACCAAGCTCTCCTTGACATGGGAAGCCAAACTCCAACCAAGGGAGGGGAGTCAGCTTGCCCTCGGCCAAGGCACCTGCTGTGTCCCACAAAAGACAAGGCAATGGCTGGCGGTGTGAGTCAGGAGTTACAGAGCCTGGGTTTACAACCCAGCCTGCCACCCACTCTGATTGTGACTTTGGACAACTCACCTAACCCTTGGTTTCCTCCCCTGTCAAGTGGAGCCAATGATGCCCTTTCTCTTGGCTACTCCCTCTGCTTGAACCACTCTGCCTCCATATGCCCACAAAGCTCCTTTCCCCCCTTTCCTGTCTCCGCTCAAGTTTCACCTTTGCGGAGAGGCTCTTCCTAACCTTCCTAGATAAAACAGGAACGCCTCCTCCACCTCTAGCCCTCCTCATCCTCCTTACCCTGCCGTACCCCCAGAGCCCGGACCAGGGCTTGACCAGAGGGAACTGTTTAATAAATATGGTGGAATGAATAAAACATGCCTACCCCATAGAGTTGTGAGGATGGTAAGTGGTCAGTAAATGTAAGATTTTATTAGGAGAGCCTCCTGCTGAGGGCCTGCCCCACGCCAGACACCAGAGATGCCCAAGCGGGGTTGGGGCTCTGAGTCTTGTTGGAAAGACAGATGGAAGCCTTGGGAGCAAGGCACCTGCTCCGGCCCTTGTCTGAGTGTGAGTGTGGTGCATGCCGTGTGTATGGTCCTCTCCCAGGAAAGACTCAGTCATGCTGCAGTGGGGCAAGAAAACCTGGCACAGCTGGTATGTGGTTCAGCTCTGCCACCAGGGAGGGCCAGGGTTAAGGCAGGATGGTGGCAGGAACAGGGGCTGGACAGGAAGGCAGGGCACACCACGGAAGGCCTTGCGGTGCAGTAGAATTTGAGTTGTACCCTAAAGGCAACTGAGAGCTATTAGGTTTTAACATGGACCAGAACATGAATGAGAACATAAGCATTTGGAGTTCGGGAGGAGTAAGCTGAGAAAGCAGTTAAGAAGTTCTTGCAATAACTTATTAAGAAATTTCAAGAGCAGCTTATGACAATAGAAGAAATGCAGGAAATGGAATCGCTGGAAATCGGTGGCCATTTGGACTACGGTGGAGGGAGGGAGAGTCCAGGACAATTCTGGCTTCTGCAATTTCATGGAAAGTGTTTCTATTTCCTCTGATTAGGAAGAGCAGATTTAGAGGAAAACGTTCTCTATTTCACATGTTGCTTTTAAATTGTCCACAGACATTCAGGTGAAATCCCATCGCAGGTGGACATAATAACTAGATACTATTTATTGAGTTCTTACTGTGTATTTGGAATGCCTAGTATATATTTCATCCTCGCAGTAGGCATTGACTATCTCATTTCACAGCTAGAGAAACTGAGACTGAAAACAAAATGTAGGGCCCTGGCTGGTGTAGCTCAGTGCACTGAGCACAGACTGCAAACCAAAGGATCCCCGGTTCAAATCCCAGTCAGGGCATGTGCCTGGGTCACAGGCCAGGTCCTCAGTAGGGGGGCGCATGAGAGGCAACCACTCACGGATGTTTCTCTCTTTCTCCTTCCCTTCCCCTCTGTCTAAAATAAATAAATAAAATCTTTTAAAAAATGTAGGGCCTTGGCTCAGGTATCTTAGTTGATTAGCGCATCATCTCAATACGCCAAGGTTGCTGGTTCAATCCCCAGTCAGGGTACATACAAGAACCAACCAATGAATGCATAAATAAGTGGAAAAACAAAAGTGATGTTTCTCTGTGTTTCTTAAAATCAATACATTTTAAAAAATAATATAAAATAACTTCTAAGGGGCCCAGCTGGGATGTGAATTCTAGTCATGTCTGAAGACACCCTTCCCGCTCCCCCACCTTAGGCCTGATGCCTTAGGACTGGACGTCAGGCGTCTGCTCCTCTGTAAGTCCTCAGCTGCCACCCAGGGAATGTGGGGAGAGTGGACTGCAGAAAACACCCACAATTAAGGAGTAGGTGGAGAAAGAACCCCAGAAGGAAACAACAGCCAGAGAGGTCAGGAGAGAATGGAAAGCTAAGGAAGACTGGAAGTCAGCTCACAATGCTGCCAGGGGTCAGCAGGATGTGGACCCCTCCCTCGGCCCACGTAGTGTCAAACTAACAACCCAAGCACCCTCCCACCCCCCCCACCCCCACCCCCGCTGACGCATTCTTTCTTTAGATATGTTAATAGAGGGCAAGGGTTAAGGCTGAGCCAGAGCTCCCGGGAGGCTTTGTGTCTCTTAGATCAGTTTGCATAGCTTTGCTCTGACCTCTGATGTAACGATTTTATAGTTTACATCAGGGCAAACAAGACAATCTTAACTCCAATTTCAGGGGAAGGTTCTTCCAGGCAGACCTCCTGTAGCGTGTGATGTAGCAAAATACATGAGGCCTTTAGATTCAGACCTAGGTTAAACTACCGGTTCTGCTGTGTGACCCTGGCCAGACCTTAGGTTCTTAGCCTTTTAAATGGGGTGGCCATGAGGGTACAGGAAACATGCCTAAGATGTCCAGTTTATAGCATGTGCTGTTATTACTGCATTGTCTGCATTTGCCACATGGCTTCATCCCTGCACACACGGTTAACTTTTGAGAACTCTGATGCCCCATTCACCCCCAGTCCTGGATGTCAGAATCTCCAGAAGTGGGACCGAGGTTCTGTGTGTTTATCCCCAGGTGATTCTGAAACACAGCGAGAGCTCAGAACCACAGGCCCTCTCTAGCCGAGAATGACTTTCTTCTTCCCCTGTAGTCTGCAGATCTTCATGCTGAATTTGTCACTCTGTCAGTGAGCTCTTGGTAGGCAGGTCTCTCTATCCAATGGCCGGGAATTCTTAGAAGGCCACCCTCTCCTCGAACGAATGCAGTTATTCCCAAATCAACAACCTACTGAGTCATGCCTCTTCATCCATCACAATAATCTCACTTCAAAAGGCAACTCGGACTTTCTAATTTATTAATTTATTCACTCATTTGCAGTTGCCCCCTTAAGCTCTTAACCACGTGAATACCTGAGAATTCAAGCAAATTCTGGGGTGAAATTAGAACAATTGAGAAGAAAAGTTTAGCATGAGTTCACCCAAGTCTCCTCCAGATATTAATAACTGTTCCATAATTAAAAACAAGAATAAAAAGGCCCTGGCCAGGCAGTTCAGTGGGTGAGAGCATCGTCCCCACACACCAGCATTGTGGGTTGGATCCCCCCAGCCAGGGCACACACAACAATCAACCAATGAATGATAAATAAGGGGAACAACAAATTGATGTTTCCTTTTCCTTCTCCCCCTCCCCCTCCCTCTCTGGCTCCTTCCCTCCCTCCCTAAAATCAATAAATCAATAAAAAAAAAAAAAAAAAGAATTAACAACAGTTACATAGCAATTACTTTGTGTCAGGCATTGTACTAAGTGCTCTACATTAGTTATTTTAATCTTTTAGCGATTTTCAACTGGCATGCCACAGAATTTTTAAAACATGCACTACCTGACTGCTTAGTCAGGGGCACTGACCTCTTTCCCCTTAGCCTGTCAAATGAAAGAATGGCAATGGCCAACACAACAGTTGCCTGGTGTGAATGAATCAAAATTATACCAATTTTTTTGTCAGATCAGCAAAAAATATAACTTTTATTTTTGATGTACTGCAGAAGTTTGGTAGTTTGTGTGTCATGACATGAAAAAGGGTGAAAATCACTGCTCTGGGTGCTATTCCTACCTTACAGAGAAGGAAACTGAGACACTAAGAGGGGAAGTAACTTGCCCGAATTCCCCACACCTGGTAAAAGGTAGAGGCAGAATCTGCACCCAGGTATTTTGGAGCCAGGGTTAGGATTTTGCTACTTTAGGACAATCTAAGGAGAGGGGCTGGCAAGTCCCTGGAGGCCCAGAATCAGAAGGCCTGGCGCTGCCCCCAGGCCTGAGGGGGAGGGGGATGAGGGGTCACGGCTGACCACAGGCCCAGGGCTTCCTGGATTGCCCGGCAGAGGAATGAGAGACATGAAAGGGAAATTCCTCCAGGAAAAGAAAACATTCTTGAGGTTGTTGTTTTTTTCCTTTTGCCTCATCTCCGATTTCAGACCCCGGGTTTCTTTGCTGAGTCATAGAGGACATTCTGAAAGGGGTAGGGTGGTGGAAGAGTGTCACCTCCACAGTCCCAGGGCAATAGGCTGGACACCCTGGGGTCTCCTGAGCTGTACAGCCTGGGAGGGCGATGCCAGACAGCACCTGTTCTAAAAATAGTTCACCAAGAGGAAGCAGAGTCTACTGCTCTTCTTCCCTATCTTTCCCTGAGTCTCTTCAGTGAATAAACAAGAACATTAATGGATGCTTGGATGACTGAACAAGTAAATAAGTAAGTGATTCAACAAACACTGACCGACCCCCTACTGAAGGCTCTGGAATCAGACACGCCTGGATTTGATTCCAGCTCTGCCACGTGTGACCCTAGGCAGGGGACAGGCCTCAGTTTCTTAATCTATAAAATGGGGACATTGGTTTCAGCCTACATGCTTGGGGTGAGGGCCTAATGAGATAGGAGAGGTCGGACTCTTGGCATACGGTGGGCATTCCACAAACGGTGCCCCTGTGTGCCAGGCACTGAGATGGGCTGGGAATCAAGGAGCGATCATCTCGGCCTGAGATAGAGGTGTGATGAGTCAACAAGATAAATGATACTGGAAGACAGGCCAGTCTCCGAGGCTAAGGACCCAGAGAGGAAAAAAGACCAACTGCCAAGCTGGGGCGGGCACATCAGCAAGATCTGCTAAAGTCTGCAGTCCAGGGCTTCTCAGACCGTCACCTGAGCAGGATCACCCAGGGCTTCGTGAAAATACAGATTCCCATTCGGCAGTCCTGGGTGGAGCCCGAGATTCTTCATTCCTAACTGCCTCTCACTGCACTTGCAGGACCTGGGGTCACACCTGGAGTCCACAGCCAGGCGGGGCTTTAGGGTTCTCACTCACAGACTTGTTACATACACTTTGTACTCATTTTAGGGCGAGCTCCTCAAAGTGACTTTCAGAAGCGGCTACCTAGGCAGCTCCCTGAGCCCCACCCCAATCACACCTGGTGACTAGCACCCACTGAGGTCCACATCCTTGGAAGCAGTTCTTCGCTTCCTCCAGCCTTCGCCTTTTCCAGGCCAAATCATTCAAACGCTTCAAATGTCTTCATATCCTCTATTTTGCAATGAATCCCCTTTAAAAGGTCACAGATTTATGAGGAAGCAGTTGATTATGAATCTTTTCCAAATGTAAACCATCTCCATTCCACCTCAAGTTGTAGGAGAGGGGAAGCTGTACTGGAAAAGATGAGAAACTTTTGCTGATCTCACACAAAATACTGATTATCAGAGAAGATAACATTTAGCTCACAGCACACAGGGTAAGAAGTGTCACCAACTGAGATTATTGTGGATGAATCACTCTACCAGAAAACACAAAATGCCCTAAAAGCTTATGATTTGTATATGAAAGAAGTTTTGATGGAGGCTTTCCCAAATCTGACAACAACCGGAATGTTTACGTGCCTTTAGCAATAATGACCTGTGAAGCTAGAGCGATCCTTTCTACACTAAAATTATTTAAAAACTTACAATCACTCATGCTAAAGGAATATAGTTGGTTATCTTTTTAAATCTTATATGTGGAAATCATTTTAAATGATTACAAAATCAGGGTCACATGGAAATGCAACCCAAGAAGAAGCGGCCAAACTCCCGGAAACAGGTGTTCTAGAGGGGTGTCCAGCAGGTAACACAGATATTGTGTCGTTTTTCTGGATTTTATGATGGTTCAGCTTCAACTTTTTTTCTATGTTGTGATTTTATTTCTAAATCTAAATAAATATTCACTTTTGTATCTTTTATATTTGTGAGTTTGTACTGTTTTCCTTAAAGAGGGCTTCAAAAATTGCATGAGCTTTAGACCCAACAAAATCTGAAACTACCCTGGGTATAAGGGAAAGCACAGGCTTCAGGATCAGACCTGGGCTTACATCTCGTATTTATTACTTGCTAGCTGTGGGCTGCGTGGTCTTTGACAAATTACTTAGGTCCCTGAACCACAGTTTTCTCCTTTATCTATAATGAGATGGTAGTATCTATCTTACAGGCTTGTCTGGTGATTAAATAAGATACTGTATGTCAAGTAGCTATTATGTGGCCATCTCAATGACCTTGTGGTAAAGAGACAATTGAGGTTCATTTGGGGCGGCTGAGAACATGTACTTCAGAAAGAATCTGGATTTCAGGTTTATATTAACAATCCTCCTTCCTCTCTATCTCCCACCTCTTCCAAGACAGAAAGTAAAAAGCAATCCTGTAGCATCCTTGAGCCCAAGTGGATCTAACCCATCCCTCACTCTTTTTTTTTTTTTTTAATCTTAACCCAAGGATATGTTTATTGATTTGAGAGAGAGAGAGAAAGAGCGAGAAATCCACGTTAAGGAGAGACATTGACTGATCGGTTGCCTCCCATAAGCGCCCCGACCAGGGATTGAACCCGCGATCTAGCTGTGTGTCCTGACCGGGAATCAAACCCACAACCTTTTGGTGTATGGGACGATGGTCCAACTCACTGAACCACCTCGCCAGGGCCCAGCCCTCACTCTTCACCAAAGAGAGGGAGCAGAGATGTTCACGTCACCAGCACAACCCACCTCCACAGGAGAAAAGAAAAACGAACACCCCACTGACGGGTCCTGTCAGAAATAATGAATCAGATGAAATTAAGAAATACTTGGCCTTTTGTTGAAATCATAAATTTGGTTACCAAATTTGTGTTCTCTTTTTCCACCAACTCAACCCCAAGATTCTCCTCTTCTTTCCACAAATGTGTGCCAGTTTCTTTACAATTATCTCATTTCCTTCTCACAGTGGCCTCATACAACAAGTAGTTAGAACCCCATTTTGCGGAAAAAGAAACAGGCTCAGAAAGGTGAAGCATCTTGCCTGATATGAATCCTGGCCACAATGCCTTCCTGCCAATCGCCCCTCGAGGGTGTCTCTGTGCAGTGGAGCTGGACTTTAGGTGTGGGAGTAGGGAGCGGACAATCAGAGCATCCTTGTGGTCCCATATCTCCCTTGAACCTAGCACTGCCCAGCCCTGCCAAACCACTCCCTTTTCTCCTGAACCTGCCCTTCTGATCCATGCTTTTGCTCCCAATGCTCCCTGCAGAATAAAGCTAAAGAGCTATGTGCTTCTCCAGGAGCCACCGCGCAGGCATCGAAGACCCTGTTCTAACCTGGTCTGGCCAACATCTCACCCTTAGGCACGTTGGTTGATCTCTCTGGACCTCATCTATAAGGCAGGAAAGAGATACTTCCGGGATTCTCCACAGTTTCAACATTCTCTAAGTGAGGCTGTCAGGGGTACACAGAATGCAGATCATTAAACATGTTCTTGCTGGTTTTCTGAAGATTCCCCACTGCCCCAAAGCTACAGCACCCCCTGTTCACAGGGCATCGTGAAGGCTGTGAGGAATACATGGTCACTAAATGTGACCATGCAGTTTGGAGAGGTGTGGCTCTGAGTCCTGCCTCTGCCAGGCCCTGGCTCTACCCAAGCCGGGCAAGTCTTTGTCTTCTTGAAGTCTCCTTCTGCTCTTCCACAAAATGGTGGTTTTGCAATGGCCTCCATCCCACAACACTCTGTGACAACAGAAGAGATGAGGTCTGGAAAGTGCTCAGGACCACACTGAGGCTCAATGAATGGAGGCCACAGAGGTCATCGCCACATGTGATACCCTCAGGCCGCCTCCTCCGCCTTTCACCTGGAATACAGGACCTGAAAGGGATAAGCCCAAAGGAAGACTGAGGTGGAGAAGGGAAGAAGGAACAAGGGACATGCGATGGACAGATGGCGGGAGGCGGACCTCAGACGGCTGGCTGCACGTGGCCGATCTGGGGAAGAGAATGGGTTCACTCTCTCTCTCTGCCAGCCCCACCCCAACATGTCCACACGATGTCAATAAGATGGTGCTGGAGAACACTAAGATATCCAAAGTGGGAATCACAGATACTCTGAAATGCATCCCGAACTTCCTATCTCAGCCAGCATGGCCGCGCCTGGGCCAGGGCACAGAATCTGCTCCTCCCTCCTCCCCACCCTGGCAACCCTCCGAATCAGAACTTCACCCTCCGGTCAAGCAGCCAACTCGAAGCCTGCAACCCCCCTAGTGCCTGCCAGCTCAGCCCATCTGTTCTGAATCCTTTAAAACAAACAAACAAATGCATACACCAAACAACTTGCTTAGCATTTCTCTCTCTTTAACAAAAAATCTTGGCATTTATTTATAATAGTGAAAAACGGGAACATCCTAAATGTCCAACAGTAAAAGCTTCATTCAATACATTGTAATAGAGTATCATACTATAAAAGAATAATATACTATGCTGGAATTCGTACTATAGTATATAGAATATTAGATATTATGATTGAACATTAAAAGCAACCATGGATGTAAAATAGAGTGTTGGTGACCAGTGTGGGTCCTGCAGTTGCACAGACCTGGGTTTAACTCCCAGATCCACCGCATACCAGCCATGTGACCTTGACCAGTCTCTCTCTGCTTTAGGTGTGCATCGGGAAAATGGCAATACTAATAGAGAGTCCTGACTCTGCAGTCACACGTCCTGACTGGTTTAAATAAATCCTGGTTCTGTCGCTTTCAAGTAGCTGTACAATCTTGGGCAGCTCAAGTCAGCCATCCGTTGCTCAGTTTTCTCATCTGTAAATCAGGATCTCCAAACAGGGATTTTGGGGTGAGAACTAAATGCGACAGCACACGCTAAATCCTGGGAACAGTACTCAACACTGCCAACGTGACACTATCATTCCCCTGCCCCATCCCGCCTCTGACCCCCCTAGTCATTTCTAAATGTAAATGCACATCCAAGTCACTCAAGAGCACGCCCCCCTGGAGAGGAACGCCTGAGCTATTCCAGATGTGCAACAGCAACCTGCCCCCAGCTCAGGTGGGCTCCTGGCAGGGTGTCTGTCATCAGCAAGACCTGGTTAAGCAGGGATTAACCCTCCTGCCTCTGACAGGAGCAGCTGGGGCTTGTTGGGGGCTGAGTTTAGTCTGCTGGAAAACCAACAGCCTGACTCAGTATACGGTGAGCCGCGTGACAATGTGCTTTGCCCCCAAGCTTGACTGGAAACTCACCGGCTTTCTGCAGAGGGTTCCTGATGGAGGGTCCCAAGTGCCCTCGTTACCATTCAACAACAGCCCAACTTAGCTGGGGTCACAGAGAGGCAGCCACCTGTTGAACCCCAGCACGGTTCAGTTCCCATCTTAGCTCTTCCTGGCACCGCTATCAACCCATAACAGGGGCTACTGGGTGGGGACCAATCTGCTATTTCTCTCAAGCCTAACTGTCAATTCCCCCATGAGGCTAATTCCATAGGGCACGCTATACTTTTCAGAGAGTTTATACACACATGACCCCATTTGAAAACGGCGATTACCATTTATATGTATCTAATGTTAATCATTTTAGAAAATGCTTTGTCCTCCACTAACTAATTTCATCTTCACAAGGACACTGGGAGCTGAACTAGAGAAATTCAAGCAATAGGAACGTAAAGCCAATGGAGGTATGGGGCGCTGCCTGGGGAGGTACTCTTAAGGCTTCACGGTGGCATGATCTCAGTGAGGACACCTCATGCCAGGCCACCTCCTCAGCCTCTCAGGCTCCAAAGTAGGACCTGTTAGCATGTCCAGGGGGACTTCCACCCCTGGGATGGATTCAAGGTAACCAGGGCCCCAAGACAGGGGGCCTCCCACACAGTCAAGTGTAAACAAACAGTGGGGGAGACAGCTGCTGGTGGGCAGGACGGAGACACCCGGGGCCTGGCCAGCACACTCTCTGCAGGCCTTTTGCCAGGGCAGCCAGAGGAGAACCGGAAGGGGATCTGATGGGGAAGGGATTGGACCTAAGGGAGGCAGCCACAGTTCCAGGACAGCCAGGAGAGGTGAGTCTTTCCCCAACATGGAAAATTGTCAGGACAAACCAGGCCACCTCTTCACTCAGTGACCTCTTCTTGCCTTTTTGAAAAAGTCGCCAGGGCTATTGGACCTTTCTTTGTACTTTATGTTAGTTTCCCGGTCCAGTGACAATTAGGTCTCATTGGTCTGGAAGCCATTCTGCCTCTTTTTTAAAAAAGATTTTATTTATCTATTTTTAGAGAGAGGGGAAGGGAGAGAGAAAGAGGGAGAGAAACATGGATGTGTGAGATACACATCAATCTGTAGTCTCTCGCACGACCCCCAGCTGGGGCCCTGGCCCACAACCTAGGCATGTGCCCTGACTGGGAATCAAACTTTGGTTCACAGGCTGGCACTCAATCCACTCAGCCACATCAGCCAGGGTGCCATTCTGTCTCTTTAAGGAACTCCATCCGTTCTGTTTGGGTCTCATTGCCCTGTTCTCGGAGTCTGATTCTTCTTCCTAGCTCTGGGTGGAGGTGAAGGAAGTAGGAAGGGATGTATCTCTGCAGCTGTTGGATGGTGGTTGTTGTTGTTGTTGTTGTTATTATTATTATTATTAAAGGAAACTGAGGGTCTGAGAAGTTCTGGTAACAAAACTGTCTGTGTAGGAAAGATATCAGACAATGAGGTAGAGATCCTGCTGGGCTGACCTCAGTGACACCACCTGGCCCACAGCAGAGAGCCTCCCCCATCGGCAGCCTTCAGCATAAGTCTGCTAATTTGAATGCAGAATGTGTGAGGTGCAGGGCCACAGGGCAGCTGCCCCTAAAACAGACTGACTCATTGCCAGGAGGGGTATCTTCAAAGCACTGTACAATCACTATAGTAACAATGTGCCGTCTGTACAGATCCATTCACATCTCTAACCGATCCCCCCATCTAAAAGCTCCCATGTGCAGAGTAACTCCTTGGATGAGGGGGTCTAGCCTGGGCCCTGAAATGAGAGTCTCAGGGTCAGAGGGAATTCAGAAGTACCTAATTCAGCCTAACCAAATTATTCACTTTCCCCATAACCCTAGTTCCCAGAAACTTACATTTCAAAGACCAATAAAATTTCCCCCCCAAATCTAGAAACCAAAAAGTTAAGGCTATTACCAAGTAAGGTTATTAGGGAAAAAACCTACAGAGCCTATATATAATATATTTCATAAAATAAAGAATACCTGAATACCAATCCTTAGAGAAGGCTCAGAATAAAGGACACTACCTTTAATGGAAAGAATTTAATTACATAAAAAACTTAGTACATGCCCTGGCTGGTGTGGCTCAGTGGACTGAACACTGGCCTGCGAACTAGAGGGTCACTGGTTCAATTCCCAGTCAGGGCACATGCCTGGGTTGTGGGCCGGGTTCCCAGTGTCGGGTGCGTGAGAGGCAACCACACACTGATGTTTCTCTCCCTTTCTTTCTCTATCCCTTCCTCTTCATCTAAAAATAAATAAATAAAATCTTTAAAAAAACCAAAAACAAACCTAGTACGTCATCTGATGAGACCCAGTCTGGAACTGCAGCCCTGCACCAGCCCATGTACAGTGGTCCATGTGGTACTTGGCACTTCTTCATCATGGTAGCTCACACCATTTGACACAACCCAATCTGTTTTCAAAAAACTTTATTAAGATTTAAAAAATGTATAATCTATAAATATATTGGAAAAACTTAAACTGTTAGGGATAATGCTTCTGGAACCTATGTCTCTCCAGTCTACTCCATTATATATTCTGCCTCACCTTCCAGTAAGGCCAGGTCCCAAGGAGTAATGAGAATAATAGCTAATACACTAAGCACCTGCTATGAGCCTAGCACTGTTCTAAGTGGTTAATGTGCATTCATTCAGTTACTCCATAGAATAACCTTATGGGGCAAGTAGAATTATTATTCCTGTTCACAGATGTTTAAAAAGCACAAAGTAATCTATCTGCCCACGTGGCCACGTTCAGATTCAAGGCCCAGCAGCCTGGCTCCAGAGCCCATACTCTTTTGCCCTACCCTTGTTTGTGGTAAGGCTTCCTGACGTGTCCAGTTGGGAGGCAAACAATACACTTTCCATTTCCCCCTTTCTCCCATGTTCCTGGTCCCAGTTCATCCTCTCCTTCCCTTTCCACGGGACTACTGCACTAAACCAAACCCACATTCCTGCCTCTCCATCCAATGGATGCCCCTCCAGTCCTGCTCATGTTTAAGTTGTTAATCTAAAACTATTCTCACTATAAAAGTAGTTACACTTAATCGAAGAAAATTTGGCAAATATAGAGTAGAAAGAAAAAAGCCCCAACCTATTCATAGTCTTACCAACCACTGAAACTATCTCTATGACACATTTTGATAATGTTCCTTCCAGTCTCTTTTTTTAATACACGAGCAATTTTTTAAAAACATGAGATTTAAAAAAACCTTGGTTTTATTGTATCTAAAATTTTAATGAAAATTATTTCATGAGCATTCTTTCATGCTATTAAATATATTTACATTGTCAATGTAAAGTTAAGCTCTGATCATATTAGTTATTGCTCCAAAATGTTCAATATCTCCCCCCATGCCTGTCAAAAAAATTTTGAATTCCTTAGTTTGACATTTAAGGTTCTCTTTAATCTATTGCAGTGTGTTTTTTCTCCTGTTTTTCCATACCCTAGTCTCTGTCTCAACATGTATTCTTACCAAATGGGACCTCCACTGCCTGAATACTTACTGTACATTTTTCACACCCCCTAGGCCTTTGCTGACTCACGTGTTCTAGATTTTAGAAGACACACCCAGGACTTCTGGCCAAAATGGAGGCATACATAGATACACTTTGCCTCCTCGCACAACCAAAAGAAGGACAACCACAGAAACAAAAAATAACCAGAACTGCCAGAAAATCGAACTGTACAGAAGTCCAACAACCAAGGAATTAAAGAATAAACATTCATCCAGACTGGTAGGAGAGGCGGACATGGGCAGCTGGGGCCGAGATGGTGGCTGGCAGGGCAAGACGGTGGCTGGCAGTCCCACATCTGCGTGTGGATAAACCGGAACAACTGGGGAATGAGACAGACCACCAAACCCAGGGTTCCAGTGCAGGAAAAGAAAGCCTCAAAACCTCTGGATATAAAAACCTGTGGGGGATGTGGGGATGGGAGAAACTCCCAGCCTCACAGGGGAGTTTGTTGGGGAGACCACAGAGTCCAAGAACATGCACAAAACCACCCACCCAAAATCTGCACCAGAAGGGCCCAATTTGCTTGTGGGTAGCAGGGGAAATGACTGAAAGCCAGCAAGAGCCAAGCAAGTGCCAATGTTCCCTCTATGACCCCTTCCCCACATACAGCACCAAACACAGAGACGTGGGTTGCCCTGCCCTGGCAAATAACTAAGGCTCTACCCCTTACAACATAACAGGTGTGCTGAGACAAAGAAATATGGACCAAATGAAAGAACATATCGAAACTCCGGAAATAGAATTAAGTGATGAGGAGATAGCCAACCTATCAGATGCAGGGTTCAAAACACTGGTAATCAGAGTGTTCACAGAAATGGTTGAGTACAGTCACAAAATAGAGGAAAAAGTGAAGGCTATACAAAGTGATATAAAGAAAAATATACAAGGAACCAACAGTGAAGGGAACAAAATGAACTCAGATCAACAATTTGGAACAGAAGGAAGAAATAAACATTCAACAGGAACAGAATGAAGAAACAAGAATTCAAAAAAATGAGGAGAGGCTTAGGAACCTCTGGGACTTTAAACATTCCAACATCTGAATCATAGGGGTGCCAGAAGGAGAAGAGGAAGAGAAAGAAATCGAAAACTTATTTGAACAAATAATGAAGGAGAACTTCCCTAATCTGGCAAAGGAAATAGACTTCCAGGAGATCCAGGAAACTCAGAGAATCCCAAAGAAGTTGGACCCAAGGAGGAACACACCAAGGCACATCAGAATTACATTAGCCAAGATGAAAGATAAGGAGAGAATCTTAAAAGCAGCAAGAGAAAAGGAGACCCTTGCCTACAAAGGAGTTCCCCTAAGACTATCAGCTGATTTCTCAAAAGAAACCTCACAGGCAAGAAGGGGATGGAAAGAAGTATTCAAAGTCATGAAAGGCAAGGGCCTACAACCAAGATTACTCTGTCCAGCAAAGTTTTCATTTAGAAAGGAAGGGCAGATAAAGTGCTTCCCAGATAAGGTAAAATTAAAGGAATTCGCCATCACCAAGCACTTATTATATGAAACGTTAAAAGGATTTATCTAAGGAAAAAAAGATCAAAACTATGAACAATAAAATGACAACAAACTCACAACTATCAACAACTGAACCTAAACAAAAACAAAACAAAAACCAACTAAGCAAACAACTAGAACAGGTACAGAATCACAGAAATGGACGTTACATAGAGGGTTACCAGCGGGGAGTGAGAGGGCAAAGAATGGGGGGAAAGATACACTGAATAAGCATAAATGGTAGGTACAAAATAGACAGGGGGAGGCTAAGAAAAGTATAGGAAATGGAAAAGCCAAAGAACTTATATGTATGACCCATGGACATGAGCTAAGAGGGACAGGTTCTGGTGGGAGGGGGTATGCAGGGCAAAGGGGAATAAAGGGGAGAAAAATATGGGACAATTGTAATAGCATAATGAATAAAATATACGACTTTAAAAAAATAGAGGATACACCCAATTTTGATTGGTCTATGCTTAAAAGGAACTCTTATTTCACACACAAACCTACGTCTACCCCATACCCCCACCCCAAACTCTGCCACCATTTTCTCAGGGCAAAAATCTTGAAGTCATCTTTGAATCCTCTCTTTCTCCCACATCCCTCATCCAATCTATCAGTGACCCTGCCTCGGATTATCTGTCGTGAACTTTTCAGCCTCTGCCTCATAACCTCTCAAATCCAAGCCTCCTCTATTTCTCTAATATAATAGCCTATTTCTGGACCTCCCTGCTTCACTCTGCCCTCCATGCAGACTGTTTCCAATGCAGAAGCCAAAGGTCCTTTAAAAATGTAAATGAGCCTGGCTGGTGTAGCTCAGTAGACTGAGCATCAGCCTGCAAACCAAAGGGTTGCTGGTTCGATTCCCAGTCAGGGCACATGCCCAGGTTGTGGACCAAGTCCCCAGTAGGGGGTACACGAGAGGTAACAACAGATTGATGTTTCTCTCCCTCTGTTCTTCCCGTTTCTAAAATTAAATAAAATCTTTAAAAAAAATGTAAATGAGGCCTGGCCGGGTAGCTTCACTAGTTAGAATGTTGTCCAATACACAAAGTTGCACGTTTGATCCCAGGTCAGGGCACATATAAGAATCAACCAATAAATGCATAAACAAGTAGAACAGTAAATCAATGTCTCTGTCTTTCTGTCTCCCCCCTTCTCCCCTTCTTTCCTCTCTCTCTAAAATGAATGAATGAATGAATGAATGAATGAGTAAATAAAAGTGATCTCTCCTTAAAACAAAAAGTCCAACAGAGCAACTGTTTCCAATGGCTTTCCAACATTTTTAGAATAAAAGCCAAAATGTTAAGCCCCGACTATTTCTTTGACCTCATTTACTACCACTCCTACCTTTTTTACTCCTCTTCAACCATACTTGCCTCCCAGTGGTACTTCAACCTCAAGACTCAGTTCAGGTCTTAACATCCTTGTACCTGCTGTTGTTCCCTGGGCCTGAAAGTTCTTCCTCTACAGCTCTGCTGTCCAATATGGTGGCCAAAGGTGTCCAGTGGGCACTTGAAATGTGGTTACTCTGAATTCAGATGTGTTTCACGAAATGTAAAATACACACTGGATCTCAAAGAGTTAGTTACAAAAGATGTAGAATATCACATTAATAACTTTTATATTGATTACATAATGAAATTATATTATAGATGTATCAGGTAAAGTTAAATGTTATTAAAATTACTCTGTTTCTTTTACTTCTTAAATGAGGCTGCTAGAATATTTTAAATTAACTTTGTGGTTTGAATTGCATTTCTATTGGACAGAGCTGCCCTGGACCACTGGTTCTCCACCCTGGTAGCACATGGGAATCACCTAATGTACTTAAAAAGTATCTGTGCCTGTGCTCCATCTCCAGAGATTCTGATTCAGTCGGTCTGGAGTGTGTCCTCGGCATCGGGATTTTTAAAAAGCTCCCCCAGGTGATTCTAATGTCCAGCCAGAACTGAAAATCACCATGGTTCCAGATTTTCCTACAGCTCCTCATTCAGGTCTCAGCTCTAATGTCACCACCCCAGAAAGACCTTCCCTGACCAACCCAATAGAAATGGCACCATCCTGCCCAGGCATTTGCTCTCTAAGTCCAGATAGATCCTGCTTTATAATTTTTTTCACTGTTAGATATTATATTGCAAACTCAATTGTTTATGTGCTTATGGTCTGACTCCCCATTAGCACTTGTAACATTCCCAAGGCAGGAAGTTGGCCTTATCCCTACAGTATTTTCAGCCGAGAACAATGCAGACCATGGTGAAGGTGCTTAATAAGTATTTGGTGAATGAATAAACCAATATTCAAGCCATGGATCTATGAAACTGAAGGCCCCAACTGCCGGAAGGAGCCACCAGACTTCGAGCCAATCACTTCTTGGAGAGTCACCGTAAGTAGTGGCCACGTGCCAGGCACCCCCTAGCTTTCTCCTTCCTACTCTCCCTCTCTGTTAAAATATTACCTCTACACTGTAAATTTAGTAAGTTCCTGGGAGATGACTGGACAATAAGTACCGGACATTTAAAAAGTACTCATGTTCTTTTTTTTAAGTACTCACATGAGAATTCTTCTAGGAACCTAGTCTAAGAAGCCAGAGGCAAATACAAATGTTTGCATTTATCTCGGTAATCATCCCAAGATTACACAGCACATTAAAGATATGGAGAAATGCTCACAATATTAGATCAGGAAAAAAATTTGAGTAGAAAAATGGTTAAGATAGTTAAAAACAAAAATAAACTAGTAAAAATCCTCACTAGAAAAAAATGATTCCTACTATATATACTTTTTCTTATTGCAAATGCGAGCACTTATTTATTTATTCATTTACTTATTTATGTATGCATCTCTATCTGACATGATTACAGATGCCCATGATTCCTACGACACGGAAGTATCCATGCACGATGGAGAGTCAGGGGAGTGCTGACAGGCTCTATCTCTTGATCTGGCACTTTGTGCCTGTCACATGACACCTGTGGTTTGTGCTCCTGTTTCATGCTCGAAGAGAGATGCTCTAAAACATTCTATAAGTCATATACATAGTGGAATTATGGGTGATCTAAATTTTCTTTAAAAACGGTCTTTATTTTCTATGACAACATGCTATATTTCTATACTTAGAAAAAAACTCACTCCTGTTAGAAATGATCATGCCTTATTACAGATCTTTTGGAAAGCAATTTATCAATAGATGTGAAAACATTTAAAAATTTTCAAATCAGACAGAAAATGTTTGGAAAAATCCACAGCAAACCATTAACACTGATCATTTCTGTGCAATCTGTCTGGGGCAAGGGGGTATTTGGAAACTTTTATTTCTATGCTTGGTACATTTCTGTACAGCTTATTTATTTAACAACGAACAAGTGCTACTTTCAGAATCACACACACACACATCAAACCCTTGACCAGGAATCCTATCTCCAGAAATCTATCCTTTAAAAAATTGTTAATAAACAATCTAAATGGGCCTATATTTATTACAGACATTGAATCAATAATTAATAACCTTCCAAAACAGAAAGCACCAGGCCCAGACAGGCTCACTGGTGAATTCTACCAAACATTTAAGGAAAAAAAATTATACCTATTCTTTATTATCTCTTTTAGAAGATAAAAGCAGAAGGAATACTTCCCAATGCATTCTATGAGATCAGCACTACCCTAATACCAAAACCAGACAACAACATTATAAGAATAGTACAGACCAAATCTCTCATGAATACAGATGCAAAAATCCTCAACAAAATATTAGCAAATTGAATCCAACAATGTATAAAAAGTATACACCACAACCAAGTGAGATTTATCCCAGATATGCAAGGCTGGTTCAATGTTCAAAAATCAATTAATGTAATCCATCACATCAAGAAGAAAATCACATGATGATATCAGTAGATACAGAAAAAGCCTTTGACAAAATCTAACACCCACTCATGACAAAATCTTTCTCTGAACTAGGAATAAAGGGCAATGTCCTCAACTTGATAAAGAACATCTACCAAAAACCCACAGCTAATATCATATCAATGGTGAGAAACCTGAGGTCTTCCCGCTAACATCAGGAACAAGGCAAGGATGTCCCCTCTGTCACTGTTTTCAACATTGTACTAGAACTCCTAGCTAATGTACAATAAGACAAGAAAAGGAAGTAAAAGGTAGACAGATTGGAAAGGAAGAAACAAAACTGTATTTATTCAAAGATAACATAATTGTTTATGTAGAAAATCTAAAAGAATCAACAAAAAAAGTCCTGGAACTAATAAACGATTATAGCAAGGTTATAGGATACAAGGTCAAGATACCAAAGCCAATCGCTTTCCTGGAAACAAGCAAGTGAAACAAGTGGAATTTGGAATTACCATTTACATTAGCACCAACCCCAAATGAAATGTTTACACCTCTAACAAAATATGTACAAGATGAAAATGAGGAAAACTACAAAACTCCGATGAAAGATATTTTTTTAAAAAACCCTAAACAGAGAAATATTCCATGTTCATGGATAGGAAGACTCAATATTATCAAGATGTGAGTTCTTCCCAACTTTATCTATAGATTCAACACAATCCCAATAAAAATCCCAGTAACTTATTTTGTGGATATCAACAAACTGATTCTCAAGTTTATATGGAGAAACAAATGACCGAGAATAATTAACTCAATATTGAAGAAGAACAAAGCCAGAGCCTGACGCCACCCAACTTCAAGACAGTGTGGTATTTGTGCAAAAATAGATGCATAGTTCAATGGAACAGAACAGAGAGCCCAGAAATAGATCCAAATAAGTATAAACATCTAATCTTTGAAAAAGGAGCAAAGGCAATACAACGAAGCAAAGATATGCTTTTCAATAAGTGGCGCTGGAACAACTGGATATTCACATAAAAAAAAAAGAAGAATCTAGGCACACACCTACACCCTTCACGAAAATTAACTCAAAAAGATCACACAGACTTTAAATGTAAAATGAAAAACTGTAAAACTCCTAGAAGATAACATAGGAGAAAACCTAAATGACCTTGGATATGGTGATGACTTTGTGTATCACACCAAAGACATGATCCATGAAAGAAAGAAGTGGTAAGCTGGACTACCTTAAATTAAAAACTTCCGCTCTGTGAATGACAATGTCAATAGAGTAAGAAGCTAAGCTACAAATTGGGGTATAATATTTTCAAAAGATACATCTGATAAAGGACTACTGTCCAAAATATACAAAGAACTCTTAAAGCTCAATAATACAAAAATTAACCATCTGATCTAAAAATGGGCCACAGTCCTGAAGATGTACATCATCAAAGAAGATATTCAGTGGTACATAAGTATATGAAAAAATGCTCCACATCGTATGTCATTAGAGAATTACAAATTAAAGCAAAAAGGAGCCCTGGCTGGTGTGGCTCAGTTGGCTGGAGCATTGTCCCGTACATCCAAAGGCTGTGGGTTTGATTCCCGGTCAGGTCACATGCCTAGGCTAGGGGTTCAATCCCCCTGTCGGGGTGCAAATGGGAGGCCACCAGTCAATGTTTCTCTCTCACACTGACATTTCTCTTTCTCTCCTGTCCTCTCTCTCTAAATCAATAAACTGTATTTTTTAAAAACATGAAACAACGAGACTCCACTTGTGTAGGAAACGCCTCATTCCGCCTGTATGTCCTTCTCCCTTACATTCACGCTCTCACACCCCCATACTGCCGACACCAGATCTGTGTTATTTTCCCCCACACTAAGCAACTCTGCAACACTGGCTGGGTGTCCTCCAGTTTAACTCATTTCTGACACTATCTACACCTAATGTCAGATTCCACAGGTTAAGGGTTCAGTGCCATGTGATTGTCCCCTACTTCAGGTTACCCACAACTTATGCCTAACTTGCCTACAAATCAGAGATTCCCATGAACTCTTCCCCTTGGATTTGATTAATTCACTAGAGCAGCTCATAGGACTCAGGGAAACATGTCTACCAGCTTATTAAAGGATATGATAAAGGATACAGATGAACAGCCCAATGAAGAGAGACTTAATGTTCTCTAGTGTAGGAGCTTCTGTCTCTGCAGAGTTGGGGTACATCACCCCCTTGGTACATGGATGTGTTCACTGACCTGGAAGCTCCCCAAACCGCACACTATGAGGATTTTTAGAAGGCTTCCTCACGTAGACGTGATCAATTATGAACTCCACTTCCAGCCCCTTTCCTCTCTCTATAGAATGGAGGGACAGAGCTGCAAATTCCAAGCTTCTAATCTTGATCTTTCTGGTGCCCATCCCTCATCCAGAAACCATTCAGAACCCCATTCAGAGTCACCTCATTAGAATAAAAGACACTCCTATCACCCAAGAAGCTCCAAGGGATTTATTTAAAAGCCCTATGTAAGGAACTGGGGTCAAAGACCAAATATTAGAACAGAGATGCTACCAGTATTCTTATCACTTAGGAAATTACAAGGGTTCAGGGGCCTGTGCCAGGCATTGGGAACAGAGACCAATACATATTTTTTCCATCATGTCATATCACTACACACCTACCAGAAGGCCAATATTCAGTACACTGACACACCGCATGCTGGGGAGGACGTGGAGCAACAGGAAATTTCAATCTCATTGCTGTCGGGAATGCAGAATGGTCCGGCCACTTTGAAGACAGTTGGGCAGTTTCTCACAAAATTAAACGTACTCTCTCCACACCATCCAGCAATCGTGCTCCTTGGGATTTACCCATGAGTTGAAAATTTATATACACACAAAAACCTGCACGTGAATGTTTATAGCAGCTTTATTTGCAATTGCCAAAACTTGGATGCAATCAAGATGTCCTTCAGTAGGTGAGTGGACAGATTAACAACTGCGGTACATCCAGAAAAATGAAGGATTATCCAGAGCTAAAAAAGAAAGAAAGAAAAAGAGCTATCAAGCTGTAAAAAGGTATGGGGGGAACTTAAATGCATATTACTAACTGAAAGAAGCCAATCCGAAAAGGCTACATACTATAGGACTCCTACTCCAGGCCACACTGGAAAATGCAGGACTACAGAGACAGTAAAAAGAAGTTTCCAGGGCCTAGGGGGGAGGGAGGGATGCCCGGGTGGAGCACGGAGTTGTTTTAGGGCAGTGGAAATACTCTGAATAAAACTGTCATGGTGGATACACACCATCATTTATCAAAACCCATGGAACACACACCACCAAGAGTGAACCCTAATATGAATTATGAACTCTGGGTGACAAATGTGTGACAACGTGGGGTCATCAGTTATAACAAATACACCACTCTGAGGCAGGATGTCAACAGGGGGACTAAAAGAAGGGGAGTTTGTGGGTATGTGGAGGACAGGGTGTTGTGACAACTCTACTTGCCACTCAGTTTTGCTGTGAACCTAAAAAATAAAGTATATTAATTAAAAAAATTACTTATAGCCCTGGCTGGTGTATCTCAGTTGAATGAGCACCGGCCTGCAAATCAAAGGGTCACTGGTTCGACTCCCAGTCGGGGCACACGCCTGGGTTGCAGGCCAGGCCCCTAGTAGGGGGTGCGCAAGAGGCAACCACACATTGATGTTTCTCACTCTCTCGTTCTCCCTCCCTTCATCTCTCTAAAAATAAATAAATAATATCTTTTAAAAAATTACTTATACATAGGAATATACCAACAGTTATTTAAAACAGCAAAAATTTGTAAGCCACTTTCCACTCTGATACGAGGGAAATGGTTCTGTGAATTACATCCCACACCACTCAGCTGTATTTATAACACAGGCAAATGTGGAGAAACTGGAAACAGCAGGGATACATGATTGTATAAATGGAATGATAAAATTTCCTATTGCAAAAAGACTAGAAGGATGACATACTGAAATGTTAGCACTGAGTTGTCTTTGGGCTTTAAATTTTGTTTTTATAAATGTGTATTTTTTTGACTGTAAAACTCATGACAGAAAACTTACAAATACAGAAATGTATAGCAAACAGAAATCAACCATAATACCAGTATCTAGGGATAACAGAGGTCCTCTTGAGCTGTGAGACTGGGTTATTTTCCTTTCTTTCTGTGTTTTAGTATTTGTAGATCTCCTAGTATTTGTGGAAAACACAATATACTTTTATAAAGCCCTCTTGAGGCCTCAGTTCTAAGGACACCATCAGCCTCTCCACAGAATCACCCAAAACCTGCAGGTTGAATGGATCTCTCGTTTTTGTTTATACTCTGATATGTACCTGTTTTAGCGCGAGATACAGCCTATTTTGTGTGCTTTTATTTCCCCCAGTCTTTGCAGGCAGGGACAAGTCTTACTCATTTTCATTTCCTGCCCCACCCCCTCTGGCTCCTGAAGTATGTCTAGAAATTTATTACATAAGTGTCCCTGCCATATCCCTGCCACTATCCTCATCTGCCCCTCCCCAGCCAACAGGATGGGTGCTCAGAGGGGACCTGTCTTCTTCTAGGGGAGTTTGATGGCCTAAATCTCCAACTTCCTAGCTGGAATGCCGTGCTCTCTCGCCCTCCCACATACCAGGACACAAAGGATGAGGCGTACTCCCGAGAAGGGCCCCAGTCATGATGCACCTTTGTGTGAAGCATCAACCTGTACTTTCAGAGGAAACCACTCACCAGATCAACTAGCTGGCACTGGCATGCAGAGCAGGGCCCTGGACAGAGACACAAGAAAACCAAGGTGGGATGGTGAGGGGCGGCAGAGCAGAGGTCTGGGGGTGGCACAGTGCGGGCGTTCTGGGGTAGAGAGGTCAGAGCGGGGCACACAGGCAAGGGGCAGGGGCTGGGCTGGGCAGTCGGCACTTAAACTAAACTTCACCTACTTTATTACCAAACAGCTTAAAACCACAGTGCGAGCTGAAAACCAGGAGCGGTGTGACGAGGTGGCCGGACTCCAGGAACAACGAGCCCCATGGGACTCAGGAGGGATTAGACACTGTCACCTCTAAGGGCCCTTCCGTCTGTCAATGCAGGACTTCCAGCGACCATTTCTTCCCTGTCCCTAATGATAACAGTATCTGCAATTATTCAGCACCATCATTGTGCCAGTCATTGGCCTACGCTTTTTATTATAGTAACGTGCTTAACCTAAAAACCAGAAGAGGGAGGTACATTTATCTTTATATTACAGATGAGAAAACTGGCACAAAACGATTAAGTGACTTGCCCAAGCCCCCTTGCTAGAAGCGGCCGATAACGTGTGAGCCCGTCAGAATCTGTGCTCACCCATGAGGACTTCCTTTCCAGCTCCAGTCCCTTGAGGCCTTTGCTCAGCCCTGTAACTTTTCCTTTCTGGTTCTACAGAAGGGAACAGACATGCCAGAAAGTTTCTAGCCCAGAGGTGATTTTTTACTTATCTGCAGGGGATAGTTCAGAGGTGACCGATAAACAAGCTCTTTAAAAAAGGTCCTCCCCTAGTGGCGGGGTGTTCAGTTGGTTGGAGCGCTGTCCCACACCCCAAAAGATGGCGGGTTGGATTCCCAGTCGGGACACATGTCTAGATTGTGGGTTCCATCCCCCACCGGGGCACGTAGAAGAGGCAACCGATGGACATTTCTCTCTTGCACTGATGTGTCTCTCCCTCCCTCTCTTCCTCCCTTCCCCTCTCTCTAAAATCAATAAGCATGTCCTCAGGTGAAAATAAAAATATATATATTTATTTATATATATTAAATATATACATTAAAAAAAGGAGATCCTCCCATCACTGATTGTGTAGGATTCAAACCTCCCTCCCTCTCTATCAGCCCATACAAGTGCTGAGGTTATTTAGTCTTATTATTAAATAACCTCTAAGTTAGTCCTAGAGTTGAGAGGATTCATACATTTAAAAACTAATTCTTTGTATAACTACTATGTGCCGAGCACTGATCTAGGTGCCAAAATAATTTTTTCTTGGCTTGGAAGTATTATTACGGTGAACAAGGCGACAAAAAGAAATGGAGGTTCTCATCAAACGGGTTGAATACAAGGGACTACTGGAGCGATTCTCCTCTGCTCTGTGGCCCAGCCCTTCACAAACAGAGCAGCAAAAAGGACCACGTAGGTAGCTGATGTCAAAGGCGCCTCTGAGGCAGCCGTGGCCTAGACTGGTTAGAAACCCAAGGAATCCTTTGCTCTTCCTGGTACACAGAAAAACTACAATTCCCAGCTCCCCTCACAGTTAGACAAAGTGGGGGAGGGGTATGCCACTGGGTCTGGCCAATGGAATGCAGGCAGCAAGGATGTGGCCTCTTCAGGCCTGGACAGGCAAGGCCAAGCGGTCCTCACACTCTCAGTTATGAGACAGTAGGAAGCAGAGGAAGCTGATGGAGGACTTTCAGGATGCAGACACTGTGTCAGATCCCTGAGTCACTGCTTGGAAATTATGAAGAGAAAAAAATCTGTTTAATTTTATGTACTCCACTCTGTTGTGCTGGGAGAATGATGGACAGTGGTTCTGGTATGTTTGGTAGAAACGGGGAAACGGGCTTTACCTTTTGCAAGGCCTGGGAAGCTTTCCATACCTTGATTGCCCTCGCCCCACAGGGTTTATTTCTTCTCTAGGGTCTCCTGAAGCACCCTGCAATTTCTACAATGGCATTTCTAGCATATATTGTATGGTCGGCCTTCTATTAAATGGTGAGCTCCTTAAGGTGGGCCTTAACGTAAATCCATCACTTAGGTGCTCAAAAAGCTGAAATGATTTGGTGAGGAGAAAGGTTGAAGAATTTAACTTTGGACAGAATGCTTTATATTGATGGTAAGATTTCCAAGTGGTCCCACTCAACTACATTTTACATAAGGGCTTCAAACTCAGGGAAGGGGTCAGAGATGATTTGGCAATGTCAGAGAAGTGTCAACATGTAGAAGAGATCTTCAAGGTTAAGATCATGGTGATCGTGACACTGACCAACCCCTTTTTATCATTATTTTTTATCGTTCTCATACCAACACTATGAACTAGTTATTAGCTTCAAAAGTGAAGAAGTTGAGGCTTGGAGAGATTAAGAAATTTGCCTATGATCATACAGTGGTAAACTGAGGACTCAAAATTCAGGGTAAAAACAAAAGCAGCACAATCATCATAATGACAATCATAAAAATAGTTAAGTTACTATTTAGTGAACACTTACCATGCTCCAGATAACACAGTACTTTAAATACATTTACATCTTGCAGCCACCCTGAGACATAGTATTTGCAAATGCAAAAGCAAAAGCATGGCTTTATCAACCAACTAAGCCCTTAACCACTGTGGCTTTGAACAAGCTTCTGGGGACACTCATTGCTGGATGGCTAGAACAACGGTGATCTGCAGAATAATTTACAGT
This sequence comes from Macrotus californicus, assembly GCA_007922815.1. Taxonomy (NCBI): domain Eukaryota; kingdom Metazoa; phylum Chordata; class Mammalia; order Chiroptera; family Phyllostomidae; genus Macrotus; species Macrotus californicus. Next base: position 41,324 of record VMDR010006302.1, read on the forward strand.
TTGCAAAGTGATTTCCCACGCCTTATCGCATTTGATTCTCACAGCATGGGGAAGGGTGGGGTGAGTGCAAGGCACGTGTTCTTGCACCCGCTTGAAAAATGAGGAACCTAAGACTCCAGGACACGATCGAGACTAGCACACAGGCTTTCTGACTTCTAATCTAGGCTGCATTAGCAGCATAGGTAGAAAAGCAGCAATACAGACAAATGCCAGAAGTTAAATGGTGGAAGAAATACCAAATAAATACTGACTGAAAGGAAGCTGACACCAAATATTAACATGAGATAAACAGGCACTAAGGCAAAAGGCGTTACAAGAGATAGTCAGTCTACGATGATATGAAAATTGGCTGCAATAATAATTGACTTTATCTTGGGGGGAGGGATGGTTATTCCTTTTATTAAATTTTACTTTTCAACTACAGTTGACATTCGTTATTATTTTGTATTAGTTTCAGGTGTACAGCATAGTGGTGAGACACTCTTATACTTTACAAAGTGTTCCCTTCAAGACTTCCAGTACCCACCGGGCACCACACACAGTTATTACAATATACGGACTACATTCCCTGTGCTGTACCTTACATCCTCATGACTATTTTGCAAGTACCAATTTGTACTCTTAATCCCTTCACCTTTTCAGCCAGCTCCCCAACTACCCTCCCTTCTGGCAACCAATAGTCTGTTCTATCTGAGTCTGTTCCAATTTTGTTTGTTCTTTTATTTTGTTCTTTAGGTTCCACATATATGTGAGATCACATGGTATTCGTCTTTCTCTGACTATTTCACTTAACATAATAATGCCCTTTAGGGCCACCCGTACTGTCACAAATGGTAAGATTTCACTTTTTATGGCTGGTAATGTCCCACTGCATATACTTTTTACCTATCCATGTTTTGACGGGCAGTCGGGCCGCTTCTGTAGTTTGGTTATTGGAAATAACACTGCACTGAAAACAGAGGAGCATATATTCTTTCGAATTAGTATTTTAGGTTTCTTCAGATATGTACCCAGAAGTGGAATTGCTGGGTCATAAAGCAGTCCCATTTTTAGTTTTCTGAGGAAACTCCATACTGTTTTCCACAGTGGCTGCACCAATCTGCATTCCCACCACCAGCGCATGCACGAGGGTCCCCTTTTCTCCACATCCTGGACAACACTTATTGTTTGTTGGTTTATTGATGGTGGCCATTCTCACAGGTGTGAGATGGTATCTCATTGTGGTTTTAATTTGCATTTCTCTGATGATAAGTGATACTGAGCATCTTCTCACATGTCTGTGGGCATCAGTATGTCCTCTCTGGACATACAGTGTCTATTCAGCTCCTCTGCTCATTTTTTAATTTGATTGTTTGGGTGTTTTTTGGTGCTGAGTTGTATGATTTCTGTATAACTTGTATATTAACCCTTTAGCATATGTGTTATTGGCTAATATGTTCTCCCATTCAGTAGGCTGCCATTTTGTTTTGTTGATGGTTTCCTTTGCTGTGCAAAAACTTTACAGTTTGATGCAATCCCAATCAGAAACAATTACAATAATAATAATTTATTGTTTGCTAGAATAATATAGTAATTCTAAATCTACATGTCCCAAATAATAAAGGTTCTAAAATATAATGTTAAACCTGACAAAACTGTAAGAAGAAATTGATAAATCCACCATTGGGGTAGGAGATTTTAATACATCTTTTTAGGAACTGGTAGATTGAACAGATAAAAATCAGAAAGGATTGGAAAATCTGAACAATGCCATTAACAAGCTTGAGATCTATTATCTAATATATTTATATACATTTACATATCTGTGTACTTCTATATCAAGCTTGTCAAATAAATGCATACAGGTGTGTGTACTGGAGATACACATTCTTTTTAAGCATACAAATTTACTACACATTAGGTCATAAAGCAAGTCTCAAGACATTTCAAAAAATTATTATTAAAAAGACTGTCTTAACTGACCAAAATGCGATTAAGCCAGAAATTATCAAAAAACAACAATAAATCATCCCACACATATGGAAACTTCAAAACACACTTCCAAATAACATATAGTTCAAAGAAAAAAATCTTAAAGTGAATTTTTTTAAGAGCTAGAACTGAATAATGAAAATACCAAATAGTAAAAATTATCAGACGTCTAAACTAAGGCCCAGCCTTTCCACCTCCAATCAGGAGGGCGGTGCAATCAAACGCACAACCAACTGCAGTTCTGAATGGTGCTGGCCGCACCTGACGTGGCTCTGAGGGAGCAGGGCCTGACTTTGCACACAAGTCCCCTTTTCCTACAAACTGAATGAAAAACCAAGGTCGGCATTTTTTAAACCAGTGGCCACATGGTAAAACTGCACATCCTTGCCCGTTCATTTAAAAAGTAAAGTTGCTGGGATGGCACAGAAGTGATAACCAGCGCTTTTCAACCTTTTGATGATGAAGACATTTTCTCTGAGATTGAGAGTTACCATATTTTGCCATGTATAATGCACACTTCTTTGCCCAAATTTTTAAGGGAAAAAAAAGAATGTGCATTATATATGGGTAGTACCTGAAATAACCTGTATCTGTTCTTGAGTTTTATAATTATTTGTTGCAATTTCTTGTACTATAATATGTTCAAAAATAAAAGCTACAATTCCTTTATAATACAATAAACAAGCATCTAAATATAAATGCATAAAAAGTTGAATTAAAAAATTAAAATGAGCCCTGGTTGGTATAGCTCAGTGGCTTGAGTGTGGGTCTGTGAACCAAAGGGTTGCTGGTTCAATTCCCAGTCAGGGCACATGCCTGGGTTGTGGGCCAGGTCCCCAGTAGGGGACAAGTGAGACACAACCACACATTGATGTTTCTATCTCTCTCTCCTTCCCTTCCCTCTAAAAATAAATAAATAAATAAAATATTTTAAAAAATTAAAATGAAAGATTTTTTTTTCCCCTGAAAGTCTGGGCCAAAAACGTGGGTGCGCATTATAAACAGCAAAATATGGAATCTCCATTCTCAATTTCTATTACCCAAGAGACATGAAAACTTAGGTCGCCAAAAGACTTGTGTGAGGATGCCCATAGGTGCTTTATTCACAATAGCCAAACGCTGAAAACGATCCAAACCACCATCAACAGGAAAGAGATGAACAAAAAGTGTATGTCCATCCGTATAAGGGAATAAACTCAGCATTAAAAAGGAAGAACCGAGCCCTGGCTCGTGTGGCTCTGTGGACTGAGCATCGGCCTACAAACTGAAAGGTCATTGGTTTGATTCCTGACCGGGGCACAGGCCTGGGTGGTGGGCCAGGCCCTCAGGTGGGGACATGCAAGAGGTAACCAACCAGTCACTGTCTCTCTCACACGTCTCCCTCTCTTTCTCCCTCCCCGCCTCTCTAAAATAAATAAGTAAACAAAATCTTTAAAAAGGAAGGAAAGAACTAACACACAGCACATGCGCTGATGAAGGAGGCCGCACACAAAACAGAGGACGGTGAACAAGTCCATTCAGATGAGCTTCTAGCCTGGTATGGCCCTAACACTGACTAACTCTGGTGGTGAAGGGAAGACTGATCCAAAGTGGGCCCCACGGAGCTTTCCAGGACGATGGGAACACTCTACATTTTGACTTGGATGACGGTGACGTGGTTGTTTACATTGGCCAAGACCCATCAAACTGTAGACTTAAGATACGTGCATTTTAGGATGTGTATATTCAGTAAAGGAAAAAAACCTTCAAGGATTCAACTTAAACACCACTTTTTAGGGACATCTATAGCCGGAAGTGCATATATCAGAAAAGAAAAAAAGGGTTCAAAACTGATAAATCAAGCCCTGGCCGAGCACCTCCATTGGTTAGAACATCGTCCCCCTGTGACAAGGTTGCAGGTTCGATCCCTGGTCAGGGCACACACAAGAAGCAACCAGTGAATGCACAGATAAGTGGAACAACAAATCGATGTTTTTCTTTCTCTTTCTTCCTCTCTCTCAAATCAATACATTTTTTTTAAAAAACTGATAAATCAAGCATAGACATTAGGAAGTTAAAAAAAGAAAGCAGCAGAATAAAGCCTACGAAAGGAGAAAGACAAAAACAATAAAATAAGAGCAAAAATGAATGAACTAAAAAATAAACAGTAGAGAAAATGAAATCAAAAGCTGTACATTAAAAAGACTAACAGAGTGGACAAATCTGGGTAATATTGATCAAGACAGAAAAAGATGCAAATAAACAATGTTAGAGAGTTTTAAAGTGATACATTTAAAGCTACAGCAAAGTTTTAAAACTGAGAAAACTGCCCTGACCAGTGTAGCTCAGTTGGCTGGGGATCGCCCCACAAAGAAAAAAGATCAGTTTTGATTCCCAGTCAGGACAAATGCCTGGGGTTGTGGATTCGGTCCCCAGTTGGGGTACCTACAAGAGGCAACGGATTGATGTTTCTCTTCCTCTCTCTCCCTCCCTTCCCCTCTCTCTAAAAATAAGTAAATAAATAAAACTGAGAAAATTACAAACAACTTTATGTCGATAAATTTGAAGTAAACTAGATATTATTATATGACCTACCAAAATTAACTCAAGAAGAAAGAGAAAAACTTGTATAGTCCTATATACAGAACAAGCAGATATACAAACAAGGACATTTTTTAAAGTGAAAAGAGGCATTGTTAGTAAGTATGGCAGAGAAGAGACATAACCTGGCCCCAGTCCAGGCAAACCGGGGTACATCTATCTGGTCACTTTACACATAGCCAGAAACAAAATTTAAATAGGTAATTTAAAATCTTTCTGCAAAGATGATACCAGGATTTATAGGAATGATCTTCCAAACATACAAGAAAGCATCAGTTCCGATTTTAAGCCACATCTTCTATGAGATTAAGGAACAACATTCTGAACTTTTATTCAGTGAGGTTACTAGTAAAGTCCTAATTCCAAACTAATCAAATATA